>JAQIXR010000977.1:0-16936 GCA_034700825.1 Quadroppia sp. Gr-Ori-00064
TTTACATTTTTAAGAAAGCATTGAAAGAGTTTTTGCTTTATTCATAGATAGCGACTTTCTATGACTTACTCTGACTTTGTGTACCGCATTCAATTATTAATACTGTATATATATTGAATAAAGAATTTGTGGATCGAGTAATGCATTATTAAAAGTGTTTATATAATAAACTCAGTCTTAAAGGGAAAGAATAAATAGAGAAATCATTTTCGTTATAAAATTTTCTATAAAAATAAGAGTTTTCTCTCTTATAAACATTTATATCAAAAATACTTTCTCTCAAATCTTTGGTGTATATTCTCTGCTGTAAAACCAAATTCTGTTCAAAAACTTTCACTCACTTTATATTTAATTCTATGCGAATGAAATGAAGTCTTAAGACTATCTGTAAAACTGTATAACACTTGAGAAATATTTTTTATATGTATTGTAAAAAACATTTTTATTTTATAGAAAAAATACTCAACAATAGAGTGAATATTATTCTTATTTTTCTTATGAAAATATGTTTTGAAAAATAAAAAGAAGAGAAAATACACGAAAATCACAACAAAATCTCTTTATATTATATATAAAATTCAATGTAAAACAATAGACACAAAGTTGTCGACAATTTCTTTACTCATTTTTAATATTCATTCATTCATTGAAGGGTTTCATACGAAACATAAGGTCTGACAAACAGTGTGTTTAGATTTGCAACTTATGTTTGGCTCAGTATTAGCACAATGTTTGCTGACTGAGTGGCCAGACATAGCCGTAGCCATTGATTTCCTTCCTATTCCTCACTCACTAAATATTTGAGTAAAACATAAAATACTCAAAAATAATAATATATTCATTTTGTTGGCAAAACTGTTCGTCGGTTTCGCTCACAAATGGCTTTATGTTTGTCAGTGAAACCCTGTAGTTATGCCTGTCCTCTGACAGTGCTCTTACGGTTGCGGTTGATTTGTGTGCTCTCAGAGTATTTGGTCTCAAATGAAAATGTTTGACCGATTCGTCACATCGGGTATGGCTTGGATCACATCCCAGTGCCAAACACATATTGAAAGAGCTGATGGCACCGATAGGCTATTGATTGCGTGTTTCTTATCATTGAATTACAATTCGCACAAATCGTTGAGAAATGATTTGCAATCCATTTGTAAGACCCGGGATCTATATCTTCGATCGCATGATATTTCATACATAAGATTAATAACATTTTTTTGATTTAAATCTTTATTTTAAACGACTTTTTTGCGAAAAAATGTTATCAAAAGAAAAATTATGAACGAAATTATGGTTAATTAATTGAAAAGCATTTGCACCGACTGCAAGGAAAGGCCAAATATGGCATTCAACAAATATTTGTAATTAAAGCGAAAAATCATTAGTTTTGTCGATATTTTCCTTCAATTTATTAATAGCTCACAAAAGGACTATTTATTTATTATGAATTCATTGTGTAATTCAATAGACTTTTGTGTTGTCAATGAAATAATGACATATTTTTGGTTTAATTTATTATTAGATTAAATATTGAATAGAAATTTAATTAAATATTAATTGAGTTTTAATATTAATTAGTTATAAAAATCAGTCATAATTTCGAAGAATTCATTCAAAAAATTATGTATTTTTCAATCAATTGATTATTGAAAACAAAAAATATTTGAATAAATGATGAAAAAAATATTTGTTTTTACTTTTTGTCTATCATTTATAAACGTATTGAAAGACTAGTATTAAATGACATTGAATTTAGTGTCAACTGATGAGAGATAACTGAATAATGTTTTTCTCATTCATTTCTTTGTTAATAATGTTTGATATCCAATAGGAAAGTGTGAAAACTCCGTCTCATTTGATCAAAACATAGCGTTTGGGTTAAATCAGTCTTCAGATCAATATCTCATTCATTGAGTCCTAAACGCAAAGGAAAGGACTTTTTCTTTCAATACAAGTATTTCTTGCTTTAACCGTATAAGGGTTGCACTCGTACTGTACATAAGGCAGGGATGCCTAAGGAGTGACTGTGTCTTAAGAAATGAAATCTCATTTGCGGTGAGAGAGAGAGAGAGAGAGAGAGAGAGAGAGAGAGAGAGAGAGAGAGAGAGGGAGAGAGAATGGATAAGAAGTAACGGAACATAACATCGATCAGTTCTAAGGGAAAGTGCGATCGCCTACTAATGAAATTATCCCCTGAGGTGTTGTGTCTCAATTAAGGCAATGTGTGCTCTCTCTATAGTTTCAATAGTTTTTTGTCTTCTTATCTGTCTATTCAACTGTCCCTCTATTGAGAAGTCATAATCACACCACTAGTGTATTGGTTAAGTGATAGGACAGACATCCAATCCATTGTTGATTTACTTTTCATATCATTTCATATATTTTTGATCAGTTTTTGTAATCAATTTAATGATCTAATTGTCATCTAATGTCAATCCAAAGCCATTCATGTGTTGGGCACATGTGTTGACACCAATGGCTTATTATATGAAAGACTCAATCATTTTATAGTTTAGTCTTAAGAATCACTTCTGAAGACTAACGCTATTAGTGAAGGGTTTGTTTGGGCTCTACTTTTGCACCAAATAATCGGTTTGAGATCGCATTACCCCTCAGTTCGAGTCATATAATCACTACTACTAATAGCGACGGACACACAGTCTGACTGACTATGGGTTTAAACACAAGAGTTTGTTCGACGACTCGAGACTTGAGATCTAATCATCTCTTTTGCTCTGTTCTGCCGATGAGGACAACATCTGAAGCGATAGATCTCTGTTCTGGAGTCGAGTCAAACATCACTTGACATATAGTTTTGCACAAATACTAACCAAAACATAGAAAGTCTTGACTTTTGGTCATGGCTTAAATCTTATGCCAAAAGAACCCTCGAGTGCTGATCAGTTGTTCAGTCACTGCAGAACTATTGAGTGTCAGCGCCGCCCAAACTGTCAGCCTTGACCTCAGGGTTAATATATATCTCAATTTGTCAGATATTAGCGAAAAATGTTCACTATTTTAGTCCAAATGTCCCCAACTTTTGGTCACAAAATATGTTTAAAAACTTTTGCTTTTCATTAAATTTAAAAAATTTTTTTTTTCAAAAACATTTACATTTGGTTTTCATTTACAGATCTTTCAACACAACTGACAATAAAATGATATCAATGAAAATCAATGGAAGATTGGCTGCAATGGCAGTATTGGTCAGCGCTCTACTAATTGGCAGCCACTGTAGTGAAAGACGAGTCGTCTATAAAAATGAAGGTATTTATTGACTTATCGTAAAATTTGGGTTAAATTACTTTTAAAGTAAATACTTTTGACTGTTATTTGGTTTTTGCATTCATTTTATTTTTTTATATCATATCGTATTTTGCAATAGATTTAAGATTTAGTTTTCAAACAATTTTTCAATCAAAAAGTTATTGTTCTTCAGATTTAACCCCAAATGATATCTGAATGAAAATGTATTCACATTAAGAGAATCGTTTGATTTTGTGATTCTTTACTTTTATAACAAATATTACAAAACTTTAAACACAAACAACTGTTTTGTTATTTGAATCCCAAAATCAATACATTTTATTCTTCATCTGTTTTTGACTCTTTTTAAAGTTATTTCTCTCTGGATAGACCTAATGGTTGGGATCAAAGAAGAAATATTGTTTGACTTTACTCTTGATTTGAACTTTAAGTTTAAATCAATATAAAAAGAGAAGAAAACTATAAGACATATAAAGTGAAAACAAAAACAAACAAAAAAAATGTTATAACCATTTGAGTGAAAAATTCATTTTGAATTAAATCATTCATAAATTCAAAAACATTTTTACAAAACACAAACTTAAACTAAAAATGATTAATAATTTATTGCAAAACCATTGAATTTATGCGAAAAAAGTTTTTGATTGTATTAAAAATCATTTGAAATTTAAGATTAATTATAATATTTTGAATAGAATTTTGAATTAAAATTAAAACTTATCTCAAATTGAGTTCGTTTTGAATGAAAATCATATAATAAAATAATTAATGAAATATTTAATTTGAAAGAATATTTTGAGATATAAATAGATATTGAATTCATAGAGAATTCAAAACATAGAGAAATTAAATATAATTAGACTCTTATGAGAAGAATATCAAAAATGAATAAAAATATGAATTCCTTTTCTGTTCTGGAGTTTGGATATAAAAGTGCACAAAATTCATGAATACATATCGCTATCATTTTTTGTGAAAACATGTTTTTTCGTTTAAGGAATGTTAGCCTAAAATATGGTTTAAATATCTCCATTAAATGTCAACTGAATGTTTTGGAGGGGAAACGCCTTTAATTATCTATACTTCCTTACAATTACATTATATAAGTCTTTACAACAGACTATTTGTCCGACTCTTTAATGTAATAATTGTTCAAAAGTTGTATTAATATTAACTTTGAATAATTGGTGCTTTAGTTGTCATCTCATTTTATATACATTCTCTTCATCTCGAATCACATCAATCAAAACATATAAAAAACTTTCAAAATATTTGTTTTAAGGTTTTTTATGAGACAATTGATTGCAATCTGTTTTAAAAATAGTTGTATTTGTTTTGTTATATTATATATAAAAAGATAAGTAATTTGTATTTGAATTTTTTATAAGCAATATTTGAATATAATTATAAGATATGAAACAATTTCATTAAACAATAGAATTTTTTTGTTGTTTTCGTTGTAATGTCTCTAAAAAATATGATTTGATTTATGAAATCTCAAACTGTTTGTGAAAATTATGATTTGATGAAAAAGTTATGATTGAAATGAATTACAAATGAATTACGAGATAATTATTTCACATATTATTTATGAATGCATTCAATAAAACAGATAACAAAGAGTTAGAGAAAGTTAATAAAAAGGAGAAGAAATTCATGAATTGTTTGCAATTCAACAGAAAAAAATATGTGAATAACGAAAGCGATTCAATAAAGCATTAAAATGTGAATTGTATTCAAAAGGAATAAATATTCAAATGTTTAGTTATGCACTTGTATTAAGAAAAGACCAGTTCCTTACATACGGTATATTTTCTTCACTAAATAATCACTTATTTGTTGTAATGCTTTTCTAAATGCATTTTATGCCTGAAAACACCCAATGAATGAAGTGCTGAATCAAAGAAAAATATATTTATTTTTCACGCGAAGCAAAATACTGTATAAGTGACTAAAAGCTACCAATTCTTGGATTTTTTCATAGATAACTATAACTGAATTGAATGTCAGTCAAAAATTGTCAGTCAGTTAACAGTCAGGCCTTAAAATTCAATATTTTTAGTGAAAGAAATGCAAACTAAAGAAACATTATTTGAACAGAAAAAAAGTAGACAAAAATGTTTCCGAACATTGAATGAGTGAAAAGTTATTTATTGTTTTGGGCGAAGAATGAAAGGCAGCAAAAAATGGTTGGGTTTGTGATCTCATCCGATCTCTCATTGACTTTGTTTTGCTGTCAGTTTTGTCTTAAATGAAACGCCAAAAAGTATTGTATGGAAAGCAATGAAATAATGTTGAGTGACATCCAGTTTACGGTTACCAACATTTAGGGCTAAACGAAAACATTTTTAAATACTTAACAATTTGTAAAAAATCAAACCATAAGTCCGAAGACATTCACAAGACATACACTTGTGATTTGAAAACAAAATTGCATTTCTTTGAACTCACCCTTAAAAAAATTAGTGAACAAATTCGCATACATTTCATTGGCAAAAAAGTCAGTGATATATGAATGAAGAAATGGCTTAGAATTAAATTTGTTTTTCAAAAGTAATAAAAATTAAATTTTAATAATTTTTTCATACTTTTAAACTATAAAAACGTTTTGAATAATATATTTTAAAATGAATTACTCATAAAAAGTGAAACATTTCTAAGACTGAAAATGTCTTATCAATAGAACATGTTTTAAGCATTAAATCAAAATCAAAAGTATTTTCAAAAAACACGTAAAACATTTCTGTCCAAAAAAGGGAAACTTTTTTACTGTATCTATAAAATACATTGCAATTTGTTATGGGCACCGGTATGTGCACCGGTATGTGCTGCACTCGTACAGTATATACAGTACAGTAATTTTAATTTTATCATCCAATATGTTTCATATTTATTACTCCCTGTGCTCTAACCCTACCATCAATTTTCAAAGAATGAGGAAAGAGTGGAACACAATAGTATGTGATGAATACTACCAGTGCTCCCAAACAGTCAATCAAATATGCATTAAACCTAATATTAGGTTAAGTTAAACATTGAATGAAAGACATATTCATTGAAATCATGTCTTGATTTTTGACTTTTGTTTGCCATAACTTTTGTCCCCAAAATATAAGCCGAAAAAGACATTCAATGCGAATATAATGAGAGAAAAGTCAAAGTCAAACCTTATGTGAGTCTGAGTCTCATTACTCTTCTTGTGTCACAATTTATTTGATTACTCTTTACGTCAATATTTCTCTCTTTTCTGTTTGCAAACAATCATTAAAATTATGCAAATATTTTCACTCAAAATATATATCCAATTCTCTAACCATTGAATCATTAAAATTGAGTTTTGAGTGAAATTTGAAATAAGTTTTTATTTATAAAATATTTTTGAAACAAATATTTGAGATTCAATTTATTGGCACAAAAATAAACGTTTGAATTGTTTTACAAAAAATTATTTTAATTGCATTTTTGTGTTTTCTAATCATTTCTAACAAACTTTTATTGTTGTTTTGGATTGCAATTATGAGATGCGGGTATTTCTGCCATACCTAAGAATAGGCCAAAAATGACAATTACTCTATTTTCTAACCACTGGAACGACCTTTTCGTTTGTGTTTAATCATATAATTAGATAATTATTGATATTGTAAATGAAAAATAAGTGTTAAGAATAGCAAACGTAAGGAATTGTAAGCGTTTTTTAATGGTAAGGGAGGTTTGTTTTTGGGAATGGGATGTCAATTATATGTGGAATCAATTATACATTACAAAAGTATTTCAAAATTTTTGCCAGAATTTAATTATAGAATTGAAATGTTTTTTCTCATAATATCTTTATTTTATTCAAAACTAATCAAATTTATAATAAATATGTTTTCAAATGTTTTCTCGAATTTTAAATTTATTAAATATTTGAAGAAATAGTTTAAGTATTTAAAAAGTTATGGAAAAATGTTTTACTCATTAGAAAATGATTTGAAAATAATTACAAAAATTAATTCTGAAAATTATCAAATACAAGTTAGTTGTGCGCCCTCACAAACCAGGGTTAAAAAATTGAATAGAATATCTCTAAACACATTTGATGACAAAATTGATGTGTTTGAGAGTCAGCGCCAAAACGGTTCTGTAATTTGAGTTGTTTTATGAAATGGTTTTTAATGTTTTGAATAATGTTTTTAAAGACGATTCGTTAATATCTTAAAAGATTGTCATAAAAGTTGAATAAAAATCGTTTTGAAAGTTTATGGACTGTTGTGTCGATTCAGTCATACTTTTGCACAAATATTATATAAATCGCAACGAAATAAAGATCAAGATTTTTGACTCTAAAGTTGTCTCAAAATATTTTACAGTTTTTCAAATGATTTACTATTCATTCAATTAGATTCACATTATTTTTATACTTAATAAACAGTAAACGAGTTTTTTTTAGGAGAAATTATTTTATAGAAAGTGCTATGAATTGAAACATTTTCACAAATTTTGACATAAAATTAATGAAAAATTAGTGATTAATTTAATACCTGTAATGAAATCGCTTTTATTTTAATTAATATAGTCTTAAAGTCTTTAAAAATATTTATCAAATTTAAAGTTATTTAATATTTTCTGAAATTCATTGAAAGATATTTAATATAAAATCTCATTAAATATTTTCATATTATTTTATTTCTGTCTTTCAATCAAATATTCTTTTCATGTAATTTTAGAAAGAATTTTATAAAATAGTATAATATATTCACAATATATAAAGCTTTTCACTAATTATAATGAAATAAAAACTATTTCTTTACAAATACTTTATTTGTAAAGTCATTGAAATATAATTCACTTTTTTTTGTTAAAATTATTTCATTTTTGTCTTTCAAACAGAAATAATATTAATAACAAAATTCAATTCTTTAGTTATATATGTCTTTCACATCTATAATAATATTGTGATAAAACTCCTTTCAATTCAAGTCTTTGAATCTTAAATAACAAAAAATGAAACTAAATTAATAACAAAACATATTTTGAGTCAATTCAGCCTAAAGTCAATTGTGATTTAAATTCTTTTTTGTTAACAAATGCTAATAATTGTCTCAAATAATGTCATTGTTTTTGATTCAAATGTTAATAATTGAATATCAATGACATGAATGAGAAATTGAATCAATGAAATGATTGAGAAAAATGCGATTTTTTGTTATTTCAAATCAAATCAAACTTTCATTCACTTGAATCAAAAATTGTAAGATTTTTGTCTAATTATATAATTCATTGAAAGAAAATAATTGTTGAATAACTAATTAAAGAACTTTTTTGATGAAAATCTAACTCAAAGCCAAATAAAGAATAATTTGTCACTAATTTTGCATAAGTTTACGACTAATAGTTAAGCAGTTTTTTAAATCTGATAAATAGTATTATGTTTTACAATATATGAGAACAAAATGTAATCTTTTTATATTGTCTTCACATTTATCTCAACTTTTCTTCTAATGCAGACTTTATGCGGAAATTAATGTTTTCTGAGCTCTTGAATATATAACACATAAAACTGCAAAAACTTTGTGTCAGATGTTATTCGTTTTCACTGTGTCTTATGGAAGCCATACCAATCTCTTCAGCACTGGTAGTATTGCATTGCATTGACTTGAAATTGAAGTAAAAAAAGTCTGACGTTTAAGAAGATTGTATTTTTCGATCTCAATGTAAATCTCTTTTTATTGTTTTTGTTGAGAAATGACTTAAACTTACACTTCGTTTATAACACAAACGTCTATTCAATATATATTTCACAACATTTTTGAGTCTTTTTTCAATTCAATTCAATTCTCAAAATCAAAATAAAGAGTATTTTATTTTCAGAAGAGAATTGAATTCTTAGTATTCTTTCACTAATTTATAAGTTTGTCAAATGAAGACTTAATGACAAAGAGGCCGAGCTATAGACCACAACCCCTGCCATAGACTACAACCCCTGCAATCCATTCTATTCTCGATTCACTTCTTAATAATGTTTTGCTATTTTTTGGCTCATTTTGAGGGATTTGTATATTATTTAAGCGAAAGCCCAACAAAAACCCAATGTATTGTCATTTTGTGCACTTCTCTCAAAATCAATATCAAAAGTTCTCCTCCCAGTCCTCCCAGTGCATGAAAGGCTCATTACCCGTAATACCCGTTGAGCTAACTATTGAAGACACCACTCATAATAAAGGCTCATCAAATGCACTGTTCGTTTCTTCTGGTGATACTCTTTTTTATCTATATTTTTCCTATTTTATGCTTAGTTTGAAATACGGAGAGCATATCCACAGCCCATATCCATAGCCATATCCACAGCTGTTAACATATTTTGTCCCAAATTATTAGCTGTGGTGTCAATGGTGTCAATCCTCTAACAGCCCAACAACTCGTTAGAGTTAACTCTCATTTCCTTTAATTTTCTCTTCTTTTTCTCAAAACATTTCATAACAAAAATATTTTCTTAAATGAACTCAAAATATAATTTGAGTTTTTTATGTGAAATATTTTCATGCAATAAATAAATCATTTCTGTATTGACTTAACTATAAATCACTTTTGATTTGCAAAAGAAACAAAATATTTTATTAATACAAAAATTAGTTTAATATTGAAAATATTAGTTATATTTTACAACTGTTTGGTCTCTAATGTCTCTTTTGAAGTCAATTCTCACACGAATAGCATTTTGCAATCAAATGCACATTATTTTTATCATAGTTTTTAAATTTAAATAATTTTTATGTAAAAATATTTTTGTTCACAATCTTTGAGTTAAATTATTCACGAATTTTAAACTTAAGAATAATTTTTCAACATTTATGTAGTGTTTATATAATATAATATACTGTATGTATGTTTTGCGTGGGTTTCAAATAATAGTCAATAATGAATGAGAGGTAAAGACAGCAAAAGTGAAGAAAAGATTAGAGTTTTTAAAGAAACTTTTCATTAAAGTCTTTGGGCTGAACACAAAAGTCAGACAACTTTCCTCTTAATTGTGTTATGCTTTACAATAGACACAACTGTTTCTCTTGAGTGCAGAGACAATGCATTTATAAGCTCCGGGTTTTCAGGGGATGTCTTTGAGCTGTGCTTTTAATAAAGCGAATCCAATGCACACATCCGTCACAACACCATTCAATGTATTTCCTTCACAACCAAAAAACTTATGCGTAAAATAGGAACCAAATTATGCGATAAATAATTATATATATATTGAGTATATATTGTACTCAAATATAAAAGCCATTCATTGACTGATAGTTTCTAAAACTATTATAAATAATTGCTTTACAATCATTTCAAACAATTTTCTATCAAATTATATGAGAATTAATGAAAATTCATTAGTAATTAGTTTTCATTAAATGCAATCATTTAACAAAACTCTAAATTCATTGCAAAAGCTTTTAGAAATAAATGTTTAATAAATAGCATTTCATTTGAATCAAAATTTTTGAAATTTTACAAATAAATCATTTTTTCATATTTTTGTTTTTATTGAACGAAAAGTTTATGGCATAAAAACTCTGCAAAAGTTATGAGTAGTAGTAATGGAAATAATGATCAGATTTTTGCCATTGAATTCACGGAATGCAAGTCAAAAATCAGAGGCCATAGCAATGCCTGTGCAATGCCTGTGCAAATCACTACAGGAGTTGAGTTTGTAGTGATTTTAGTGTCAGCACAAAAAGCAATATTATTTGAGAATAAACGCAAAGAAGTTATAATATGAGGTATAATAGGAGTAAATCAGTCCTCATATCACAACTCCATATGCGGCCACATATCATAGCTGTAGAGCACAGATAAATTATGGCTGTTCTCAGCCAATGGATAGTCACAGGCATTAAAGGCAATTCTGTTGTGACAAAATCTGTTCACTAAATGCTTTTCGAGTCATTAGGTTTGCGAACAAAGACTTAGAGTATGAAAGAATTGGACAAATATTTTCAGATATCATAAGAAGATGTGATTCGAGAGAAGAGTATACGAGAAGTGAATCAAAAATCAAAAAAAAATATGAAATTGAAAAAAATGTCGCAAAACATATGATATGGTATTAGAGTTGAGAAACACAAATATCTCTCTTATTAACTGCTTATAAATCTTATGTCAAGTCATATAATGCTTGAAAATAAGTAATCAAAGACTAAAATGCTTTTTGTGAGCAACAGAGCAACAGATCAACGAATTTTGTTTGCTTTCAATCTATGCTTTTGTTGAGTCGAGAGTAAGTTAAACACAATTTTATGTATTTTTGAAGTTTTATTTGTTAATTATTTTTGGGGAAAGCCTTTCACTGCAATTGCTTTTCAGAAATACTACTGTTCAGAGCCGACAGTTTATGACTATCTGTGCGATACTGAAGGAAAGGCCAAATAAGATATGAATGTTATCTACAAAAAGATTCTAAACGTTTAGTATTTCTGTTTTGTGTAAACTTGAGCTCAACTTTGGATCTATTCATAGACTTATCGCAAATATATTGTAAAAGTGGTGTTCAGTAAAAGTGTATTTCCTTTTAGTGAAGGAACGACTATTTATGAGAGCTCAGAGAGATAGTGGAGTGCTTTTAAAACAGTGTTTAGATTAGCCAAAAGCCATGTTTATGGCCAGTCGTGTCCGTCCAGTGCACACACATTCAGCTCAACGCAAATCACTGTCGGCTTTAAAGTTCAATCCATTTAAAGTCAACTCATTTGCCAAAACACCAACAACTCATGCCCTGTCATACCCGTGCCCTCACATCCTTCCTCACAGATATATCACTCGTTTTGCTCTCAAATATAAATTCTTTTGAATTAATATTTTTAAAGAATTTAATAAAAAGTAAAAAGAGCTCAAAATTTGTGGAATTTGTTTTAATCTGTTTTCACACAAATCACTAAAACTTTAATTTTGAGCGAAAACAACATTTTTTTTGCTTTTCTTTTCAAATTAATTACATTTTGAGTCGAGATTTTTCATCGACAATATTGCATAACTGTTCAGCTCAGGCATACATACACGACATGCTTTGGGAATGGCATTTATTTGACTTATTTTTGTCTCATGTGTACAAAACAAGGGTTCAAATGCTTATAAATGATATGACATTTGAGTCCATTTCCCTAAATCTATGTTTTACAGTCACTCCGTCAGCACCGGCTTATCCTCACGAAAAACAGTCTCTTTTTATTAGCTTTTCATCTAATTTAAAACAGCACTCGTATTGCACTTGAACTCTATGAGCCAGTGCTGTAATACCAGCGCCCAATAGTCCTCCACTTTATATAACATACACTAATCCCATATCGAGTGATATAAAGGATATTAAATTACTTAATATTTACTGAATCTTTACTAACATCTCATTCTCTCTACTCTTCTTCTCTACACTTTTAATACTCTTATTGTAAACTATTTTTATTTTACGTTAAATTCTTTATTGAATTCATTATTGAATTTTTCCTTTGCTTTAAATGAAGTATTTTTTTCACTATAAAAAGCAATACTTTTTCTTTACTTTGAATTTAATGAACAAAATGTTATCAATGTTTTCGTCGTTTTTTTTATTATTATATTATCTTTTATTTGTGAGAAATAACTTTGAAATTAAAAAAATCTATACTTTAAGAGCTACTCAACACTGAATGGTCTCTCTCTCTCTCTCTCTCTCTCTCTCTATCTCTCTCTCTCTCTCTCTCTCTCTCTCTCTCTCTCTCTCTCCATTTAATTGAATATTCGTCAAAGGCTTTCATAGTATATAAGGGCGCATACATTCTTGAATGAGCCCGAGCTTTAGAGCACTGTAGATGAAGGGAACGGAAGATCATTACTATTTGGGTCTCATTTTGATATTAATTGAATCGTCGTTTGAATTGAAAGTCATTTGAAAAATGTATAAAAATAAGTGAATATTATTATAATAATTACTACTCTTTTGATCATAAAATACCTCAAAACCATAGCATCCACTTTAGCACAAGTAGTCTACTATTCGTTCATTTATTCAAATGCTATACTTATATGCAATTTATGTATTGAAAACGTGAAACAATTAATGCATTTTTGGAGCCAATGCTCTGATTAGTCTTCAAACATAACTATGAGTTCTTTTGAGCTCTTTTTCACTAATAATCGTATATTTTGTGAGCTATTTGTGGACAACAAAACACTCGTTTCCATAATAAATGAAGACTCAAAACGAGAACAATATTCAAAGCTATTAGTATTAGTGGAAAATATTTTGCAATTTTTACTAATATTTTTCACTTTTAAATTGTGTTCACATATTGTGAAAGTCAGTTATGAGTCCTCTAATTGAGTTATGCTCTCCTTATATAATACCAGAGATTTATTGAACTTCAAAATTGCAGACAAAAATATTTTAGACTAATTTGATTTAACATAAAATATAGACAAAAAATTTATGCAAAACTTAAAGATTTCGAGAAAAACACTTTATTTATAATTTTGATTTCGAGGGGATTGTAATATACGCTCAAAAGCCAAAAGGCTGTGCAATGAAGAAGACTTTCATTTACAAAAAGTTGTAAAATAAGAATTGCATTCATATACCAGACATTCAGTCTGTGCTCATCCATATCAGCACTCGATTGCATTCTTGAGTTCCATATACTTGTGCCACATATCAGTCATCAAAAGGCGACACAACTCTTGCAAACGTTGTCTAAGAGACCGAAAATAATTATACAGTGAAGTGATATTCAAAACAAATTTCAAATACATTTCAATACAATAGGAAATAAATAAACTTTTAAAACAATGGCTCGAATTTGAAAAGAGATTTGTTGTTATTTAGCGTAAAAATTATGTTTCAAATGTTATTTAAGTATTGAATAACAGATAGAAATAAAGTAAAAGAAAGTCAAACATGAAATACATGAGAAAAAATGACATTTTTATATTGCATACAAAAATAGTGACTTATTTTGTCTTTACTTTTATTGAATCATTTGTTTTGTCTTTCATTCGACTATTTTTTGGTTTGAAATTCAATAAACAAAATATAAGAATGAAAAATATTTTTGCAATTTTTCATTCTGTCATTTCATGGATATATTCAATCGTTTTTTAACTGATTTTCGGTTTCAGTCTTTATATTAAGAAAAAACCTTTTTCTTTGAAAAACATATATTTTATATTGTTTGGTCTTTTAGTGAAATTGTGTTTTGCATTCAAATTGAATTTCATTTTATTTTTCTCTAATTCTTTTGCATTAAATAAAATCACACTTTTATGTGAAAACTAATTAAAAATGTAAATAATTTAATATAAAAATTTTATGTCCAAAACATTCGTATATTTTTGTATTAAATTGAATTAATTATAACAAATTGAATGAATAAAAGCATTAGTTTTGCTCAACATTTGCCTTCGTATAGAGAATTGCATTCAATCCTAAAGTTTTCAAATCAAAACAAATTCAATTCAATTGAATTGTCATTTGGTTTTAGGGCTCAAATGTATTGTGTATTCAATTGATTTGATTGAAGAATATGTTTGTATTTTGTGCTCAATTTGATTGAATGCTATAATTTCACAACAAATTAATGTCTAAAACGATAAGAATTATTGATTTTGATTCAAAAATATATACAATATTTACTATAACTTATTGTTGACTTGAAATGTAAAGTCACTCTTAAATGATGTTTATTTGCTTTCATAATATCTCTTATCTTTTGCTTACAATAATTTGTGTTTCAATGACTCAAATCTTCAACAAAAATGATGAAAAATTCTCTCACAATTGACTGCATTGTAAGTGAACTGAATTTGAGTGAAAGCTTTTCTTATTTTTTATTTCGATTTTATTCATAAAATTGCCAAAAAAGTCATTATTTATACCCAATATATGTGCCGAAAGTGTATCAGAACATAAGTAGTGGACAGACATGTGGTTCTGGTGTATATTCATCTTGTGGTAGACATTCAATGTTAGGGAAAGGAATGATTTTTTGATCCATAACCCAATTGTATGCATTGATTCAGATTTTATGAGCGGAAAAAATAATATGAAATAACTGTTCTTCGGATATATAAATGGTTTTTGTTGTCTTGTATTTGCGATACAGTGTTCATGAAGTCTAACACAAGTCATACAGTCTATGCTCTGCCTATCAATGCATAACCTTATATAAGAGGCATAAGAAAGTGAATCAAATATATAACTCCTGTCGATGGGATCGGAGCCAACATTCACTTCATTTTTATTGATTGAAAGGGAGGGAAAGATAGTTAAGAGAATGCCTCAACTATTGTAAGACAGGATCAGTTCCAACCATCAAAATATATCCAAAATAAGAAGAAGAAAAATGTGTTTTTGAGTAAAAAAAGTTTAAAAAATCAATATTCGGTACAATTTAAGGCAAGTCCTAATGTTTTCAATATGTTTTGGATTCGCTTTGAGCTAAAAATCAAACCATTGTTTGTCTAAACACTAGCGAAAAGTCGACAGAATATAAAAAAGTTTTCATAACTTAATTGATAGAAATGATTGAATCGCTGGAAGTGATGTGAAAACACAAAATAGACAATAGTTTTACTGATAATAATATACATAGAATTGATGCAAAAATTCAATTTCAATGTAAAAACGATTTTAACTCAATATTTGCCTCTAAAATGCACCCAAACTTTGCCCAAAGCCTTCTCTTCTGTGAAATTATGTAAAATTGATTTGACTGTGAAATAGAGATGCGATAAGACTTAGACTTCTGAATATTGGTTACGAATATTGGTTGAGAACTGTTATCAAACGTTCATTACAACCCAACTGCCTGTGCCTTATAGGAAATGGCTTTTCATTTCAGTTTATAAGTTAAACATTGAAATTAATGTCTTTTAAGGCAAATACTGTCAAAAGCAGACAATATTGAGAGAGAAATAACTCTAAGAATAATAATAATGTAATGACAGTCGTAATGATCTGTGAATTTTTGGCACAAAAGTCCAAAACTTCATCAAATTGTATGCAATTTCATATATATTTGCAATTCATTTGTCTTTATTTCAGTGAAAATTCATTATATTTTTCTCTTAATCTCTAATAAACTTCAAGAAATAAATTATGATTTTTTTGACTCATATTTTATTTCTTTATATAAAATATAATATAAGGAAAAGTGAATAAAAATTCTCTATTTTGAGAATATCTCTGACTTTGAAAAGAAAGTTCACAGAGAATGAGATGCGAGGAGTGATGGGGACAGTAGTACTAACTGTGCCTAACATTTCAACTGTAGATTGCAGTGAAGCGAACAAAAGTAATGGGATTATAAAAAGAGGAAAAGTAGTGGCGCTTATATATCAGGGCTATAGTTGTGTAGACAAATGAACAATGAATTGGTCCACAATTTCAACCCCTTTTTCCCATTCAAAAATTTCCAATTCATGCATGTGCTATCATCCCTGTGCTCTCATCCCTATGCTCTCATCCCTGTGCTCTCTTTCATGACTTCTCGTCATCGATATAAGTGAAAGAATTTTTACAAAAAAGAGATTTAGTTTTAATGATGAGAACAGAATTGTTTTGAACTTTGCCTTCAATGACAACAACTCTTTTAGGGTTTAATATATACAGTATGAGAAATACGATTCGCATCAGAAAGTCACAGTAAGTCATAGAAAGTCGCTATCTATGAATAAAGCAAAA
>JAQIXR010000978.1:0-16934 GCA_034700825.1 Quadroppia sp. Gr-Ori-00064
TATCGTTAAAACGTATTATATATCCATTGATTGCATAGAAATGATATGAAAACACAAATCGATATAACGTTTAAAACACAATTCAATTGATCTTTAAATCTATTATTCATTCATTGATTGCTTTTCATTAAAAACTCATTTATTTATTTGTTTCAAAAATCACTTTTTTGTGTCGTTTTGTCTATAACTGAAGTCACGAATTGTAAGCAAAAGACATCCCATTAGACGAAGACATGGAAGCGGACACGACATCAGAAGTGCTTTCGTCGGACAGCGGATCAACCAATGGGTCCACCAATGGATCCAATGGTGACTACGAGTTCATCAGCTCTTCGTATGTGACGTCAGGCCAGACGACGGCAGGTGTTGGCGATGGACCTAATGGTGAGGCCGTTGGCTCTCCCGTACAGATAGTGAAGGTGTCGGAGGACAGACACTTTGAACTGGATTTGGAGGCACTTCAGGACATACTGTTGAGGGACAACATTAAGGACACGCCGGTTGTCGTCGTCTCAATTGCCGGTGATTTCCGGAAAGGTATCAAAATTAATGAACACAACATTTGAACCATTTTTATAACGATTTTTTCCCTGACGTAAAGGGAAGTCATTTATGTTGAACTTCTTCCTCCGTTACCTTCAATCGGGAGCAGCGGATGAGTGGTTGGGGGACAGGGATGTGCCTCTCAAGGGGTTCTCGTGGAGGGGAGGGACGAAGAGGGACACGACAGGCATCCTCATGTGGTCGGAGCCCTTCCTCTTCAAACTGGACTCAGGCAAAGAGGTGGCGGTCCTCCTGATGGACACTCAGGGAGGGTTTGACTTTCAGCACACGGTTCGGGACTCGGCCAATGTGTTCGCCCTCTCGACAATGACTTCTTCTATTCAGGGTTTGAATTGTTTTTCAAAAATGGTTTTCATTATTAATATTTGGTTTTTCATTCATTTAGTATTCAATCTCATGTATAACCTTCAGGGGGACAACCTTCAGGTGCTGAGCACGTTCACAGACTACGGTCGTCTGGCACAGGAGGCCTCGGACGAGACACCATTCCAGAAGCTGGTGTTCCTCATAAGGGACTGGTCTTTCGCTTACGAATATGCGTTTGGTTTGACTGGCGGTCAAAAGCTTTTGGAGGAGAAGTTGACTATTGATGACAACCAACCCATTCAACTGCAGAGAGTGATCCGTCTCATTCGGTCCTGTTTTAGCGAAATCAATTGCTATCTGATGCCACCCCCTGGCAAAGGGGTGGTCAACAATCCTCGTTTCGTCGGCCATTTGGATGACATTGACAGTGAATTCGTCGACTATTTGAGAGTGTTTGTGCCCCTGATTTTGCACCCGAATAATCTGATTGTGAAGAAGATCTGTGGCCGAGAAGTGACGGGAAAACAACTTTTGGAGTATTTCAAAGTCTATAGCAATGTCTTCGCCGGTAATTAACGTTAAGTTTTTCAAATACAATTCAATTGTTTGGCTTCTCTTCAGGCGATCAGATGCCCGGACCCAAGTGTATGCTGGAGGCGACGGCTGAGGCCAGTAATGTGACCGCAGTAGCCATGGCTAAGGACAGTTATATGTCGGCGATGGAGGAGATCTGCGGCGGAGAGAAGCCATTCCTTAACCCTAAAACATTTGAAGCCAAACACAAGGACTTAAGAGTGGAAGCGATGGAACTGTTCGACAAAACACCGAAAATAGGTGGCCAAGAGGTCAGTGACCCATACAGGGAACAGTTGGAAATGGAGTTGGAACAGGCGTTCAAGCATTTTGAGGGACAGAATAATTCGAAGAATATGTTTAAGTAATGAATGAATTGATTGATATTTTTGTTTTGAAAATAATTTTCAATGAATTAACGTCTCGTTCGCACAGTATGTTCGGAACGCCAATGGTTCTGATGGTGGGTTGGGTAGTATTGATGATACTATCGAACATATTCGGACTCCTGGGTCTGACACCTGTGGCCAATCTCACATACATTCTGATGACAACCGACGCCGCACTACTGATCGCATACCTCTTCTGCAGATATAGTGGTAATTATCCGGAAGTCTTGCAATTCATTGATTACTACTCGGAAGTGATTTGGCGTTACGTAAGGATTGAATCGAATTGAGATCTGCTATGAATTGATGTTATCTTACATTCAGATAATGGATATATGTTTCAAATTCATGCAAAACGCCGTCGAAAATCGTCTCCAACAGAATATAACGAACACGACGTTGGGCTCCCGATCCCCGGCCCTCACACCTTCGACCTCGACCTTTGGTGTGAGCAGTCATCCGCTGAGCGTCGGCAACAGACCCGCCACTAGTATAAGACGTTCCCCATCCCAGCGTCAGTAGTGAACGATTAGATCTTTGTTTAGTGTTTTTTATTATAATTATTGTATTATTAAAAATAATATTTTATTCAAACAATTACTTAAAGAATAAAAATTTGTGTTAATATTAGAGTCGATCTCAAGAATATTCTCTCATTGAAAGTAAAGGCACAAAATATTTTCTAACTCATAGTTTAGATTTGAAAGCACTGGTAGTGCTCGAGAGCGCAGATTCTGTGACAAGTTTGTGAATATGTCTTGAATTATGAGAACTGAAACACTTGCAGAATATGTGCAGAATATCACATAAGAATATAAAGTTTTATTCTTTTAACACATGAATAATAATCTCAAGAAATGTTTGTTTTAGTTGTCATTAAAAACATCCAAAATTTGATTCAATTTCAAAGATTCTGTGATTTAATAAATGTTGTAAAAATTGTTTATTTTCTCAACTATTCAAACGATGTCTTATTTAATGAAAAATTAATATATTTTTGTGAATACAATATATTTTCATAACATTAATGAATATTATTATTGATCTTTTGGAGACATTTCTCATAGAAGTGAATATTATTTGTATTTCTTTGTATATTTTGAATGTTTTCAAAAAGTAACAAAAATTGTGTTAAAATAAAAAGTGTTTTGAAATTCAAATGAAAACCTATTCTTAACTACAAATAAAGTTATGAAACGTTTGAGTCAATCAAAGTCAAAGACCGACTCAGACATTCAATTGCCGCAGTCATCGATGGAACCCATGTTCGTGGACGACCCCACCATAACCCGACTCTATACGAAAAACCACCTGACCAATGCCAGTGCCTCTCATTTGAATCACAATAACAATTATGACAATTCAAACCCTTTCAATGAGACCCACATTGTTATCAAGGATTACAGCTCTGATGACGAAAAAGTTGACAAAGATTTTCGTAAGTTTTTTAACCGATAAATGATTTGAAACAAAAAACTTTTGAATTTATTTATTTCAATATTTTTAGCGTAACTTTAAATTCATTTCTTTTTATAATCAATTCTTAAAGGAATATCTCTGTGAAAAGAGGTCAGAGTTCATAGACTTGACATGTTTTTTACTTATGATAAACTCATTTATAATAATAATAACTGTCTTTACGACACAATTGTTATTAAATGTCAGTTATTATTGATATTTAATTTACAATACTTTGTATGAAATGAATTGAACCGAAAGTAATTGTTTAGCCCCTTATGTAGTCCTCAACTTTTGACAGCAAACAAACATTATTTTATTAATGGATTTCATTCATTGAAAATGAAATGAATTTTTATTGATATTTATTCAAAAACACCACAAAAATCTTTATTAAACTCTATTGTCCTATATTTAAATATAGCAACGAATGCCATATCCCCGCACATGTGATCCATTCAATGTGATCCAGATCAATAATTAGGTACATTATTACTCTCAACTAAACTTATTCTTTTGACGAGTTCATAATAACCTAATTATTGAAGATTTTTTTGATTAAGAAATATTTAAATAATAAGAAAAACATATATTTTATTAATAAGTGAAGAAAATCCATAATTGCTTTGAAACATACATTCAATTGAATTGAATATCGATTTCAAATATGAATAAAATATTTTATTCTTTAATGAAAATAAATTCAAATTTGATTTACAGTTAATTAATATGCAATTCATTGGAAATTAATTAAGATATAAGTTATGATATTAATGACCATGGTGGTCTAATTACCAAAACCCTTATGATATACAATATGTGCGAAAATAAACCCTTAATTAGTTTGCAAATTATAATACATTCATAAATATTATAATTATTTTCATAATATCATTAATAATATGAAATCTAAAAATAAATTCACAATAAAATCGATTAATAAATGCATTGTTTTTATGTTTTTCACAAAAATGTTTATAAAAAACGAATTCATTTTTAAAAATATTTTGTTGTCTTATATTTCATTCATTAGTAGACAAAGTAATTAATGGCAAAACCAATGATCTTTTGTCGGAACCGATCGATATTCACATAAGTAATAATCTAACGGCCGGTGCTTTGGCACACAGTCTAGAAAACACACTTAATGTCAAGCAGAATGTGGCCAAAGTGGGGAATGGGAGGGTATCGCCGATCGTCATCAAAGACAAGGAGAACAACAAACTCAAAACTCAGGACAGTATCCAAATGGATAGGTTCAAGAATATCGTCAGAGAGAGAGGAAATCACTTCTTCGATGACGGCAAACGAAGAGTGGACTACGTCTTGGTCTTCACTAAGTCCAGTGCCGTTAAGACCAACGATGAGTCCAACGCTCATAAGGCCAGGGATGTCTTTGAGGTAAAGACGATAAATAATATTCTAATGATTTATGAGAAAAAGTCTTTCATTTATAGCGTTCATAAGAAATGTAATGATTTTTCTCATTAAAGAATAAGTTTCGCATTAATAGAGTTCATGTGAATTGAATTGCATTTTATTTGTGATTAATGTCTTATAAGAAAAACAATTAAAATTCAAATCATTTGTTAATAATAATAATAATAATATTTTATGACTTGTTTTTGTAGTCCAATCTTCGAGAAGAAGGTCTCGAACTCGAACACACGGAAGACATCGGAGGCTATGGAATGATATACGCGAAGATATTCACGCCATGGCATGTGATGACCAGATATGCGGAGATAATGAAGCTGAAGATGCCTATGAAGACCATACAGACCTCATGGAAGATGTTGTTCGACGACGACGAGGACCGGTCCATGCGATTCACGGCCGCCTACTCACGGGACAAGGAGTACCTGTTCGACATTCCGCCACAAAAGGAACAGTTCTTCTCGACCGCACAACGAGCACAAGTAGTCGAGTTCATTCTCAAACGTAAAAGCTTTAGCCCTAACCTGAACGACGCCAATGAGTTCGGTATAAGCAAACTATTGAACGATAAAGTCTACATATCTGCCTATCCTCTACATGACGGTAAGGGACGGGAGGTCAGGGTGTATTGCAGTCTTACAAATGCCATAATCATTTTATCGCACCCTTAGGCAAAGTGAACACAGATCTACGTTCGCCGCGCCGTCAACTACTGGACTCTTGGGCATCGGTATCGCAGGCATTCAAAAAGCAACCCTTGGATGAGATTCGGCGCTATTTCGGAGTCAAAATCGCCCTCTACTTTGCATGGCTGGGCTTTTACACATCGATGCTCATACCCGCCTCCATAGTGGGCGTACTGTGCTTTCTGTTCGGCTCCGCCACCGTTAACAGTGACCTCCCCTCTAAAGAGGTGTGCAATCGTTCATATGATAAGTATCTCATATGCCCTCAATGTGCACACGACTGCAACTTCACCCGCCTGTCCGAGTCGTGTACGTACACCCGCACGAACTACCTGTTCGACAACCCGGCCACTGTCTTCTTCGCCATTTTCATGTCTCTCTGGGCGACGGTATATCTGGAAATGTGGAAACGATACTGTGCTCGGATCACATACAGGTGGGACTTATCCAACTTTGACGCCGTCGAGGAATACCCCAGACCTGAATATCTGGTATATTATTAACTATTTTCCATAACCCCTGTATTCTTGACCGAAGGGGTATTTCATAAAATTTTAAAAGTTTTTATTTTTGATAAACTGGATATCAATTGATAGAAAGCATATAATAATAACTTGATTGCAATTTTTAAATATTGTTTCTCCCCCTGAAAACACTGTATGACCCGACTCGACCTATAGGCGCGACTGTCGAATGTGAACACACGAAAGCTGAATGTCATCACTCGTATGTATGAGCCATACATTCCCTTTTGGCGCAAGCAATTGCCATACACTATACTGTCGGCGTCGGCACTCATGCTCATGATAGTAGTGGCGTTGGGCGCCGTCATGTCCGTCATCGTCTACAGGGGCACAATCAGAGGTGCCCTCAAGTTCAAGCGGGTGGGCGGAGGCCGGTTAGGTATACCCACGGAGTACGGAGTCATACAAAAGTACTCGTCGATAATCACGGCCTCGACGGCGGCGGCACTGAATCTGGTGTTGATTTTGATACTGAATGAGATCTACGCGAGAATTGCCTATTACTTGACGGAACTGGAAATGCCGAGGACTCAGACCGAGTTCGATAACTCCCTGACCCTAAAGATGTTTATATTACAGTTCATTAACTACTATTCGTCTCTACTATACATCGCCTTCTTTAAGGGTCGCTTCATCAGTCACCCTGGTGAGTTCAATGACGAATCGCTCACACAGGAGGAGTGCGGCACAGGTAGGTCTCAGTCATACACCGTCTTATTTGTTAAAACCTTTTGGGTTTCACATTCATTTCAATATACCTTATTATAACCCTTAAGGGGGATGTCTGTTGGAGTTGGCCATACAGTTGGCCATCATAATGGTGGGAAAGCAGGCCTTCAACGCATTGGTAGAATTGGGAAATCCATTCTTCATGAAATTGGTCCAGAAATGGAAACACCGCAAAGAAGATCCAATACAGGCCATGAATATCCCTCAATGGGAGGACGACTACACCCTAGGCAATTGGGGGCCGACATCACTGTTCTACGAGTACCTCGAAATGGTCATACAGTTTGGTTTCGTCACGATCTTCGTGTCTGCCTTTCCTTTGGCGCCACTCTTTGCGCTCATTAACAATATATTTGAGATCAGATTAGACGCGAGAAAAATGATTCTCTCCTCCAAAAGACCGGTTGCTCAACGGTATGTCCCACTCAGTGCACCCATACATGCCATTCCTCACCAATAGTTACGATCTCTTAGCGTCAAAAACATTGGTATTTGGTATCGAATTCTCGACTCAATCGGAAAAATGTCTGTCATTACCAATGCGTTGATCATTGCGTTCACCACAGAGTTTGTTCCGCGACTGTTCTTCTACATAGAGAACGGATCACTTCATGGCTACACGAACTCAACGCTATCCAAATATGACGCCAAGTCCGTCAACGCCATCCTTGGCCTCGGGGCTGACAACTCGACACTCAGTGTCTGTTAGTGAGTATTGACAGACAAACAGACATTGAATGCAATCAAAAATAGTTTATTAAAATCACTTGTTTTTGGGGACAGTTATGCCGACTATAGGGAACCGTACGGTTCGCCCAACCAATACAAGCCCACCGGCTACTACTGGCGCCTTCTGGCCGTTCGGTTGGCTTTTGTGGTCATCTTCGAGAACGTGATAACAACGTTGACATCAATGATGCGTTGGGTGATCCCTGACGTACCCCAACAGCTCCGGCAGCAAATGAGACAACACGCCTACCTGACCAATGAGCTCATTATGCAACAGGAGTTCAAACGGGCCAAAGAGCTCGGCTCTGCACGCAAGCGAACGCCGCCGCCCACGACCCCCACCGACAGACACTCGGCCGCAACCATCAGATACCCCTCCGAACAGTTTTGATGACAAAAACATTTGTTATAAATATTAATAAAGTTTTATTTTATTATAAAATGCATAAAAACATTCATTTATTCGAAACGAGTTGTTATCAAAGTTTGCATTAAATGTATTATTGTTTGTATTTATTATAATAAAAATATATTTTAATATTTTTTATTATTTTTAATTAATTGAAATCTTCGGTCATTTCCTATTATATGTCAAAATTCAGATTCTTTTGAACTTTGATTTGAATTTTGAAATTCAGTGAATTTTTTTGGACACAAGAAATTGATTAAAATATACTTTTATTTTAAAGTCAATACAAAAACTAAATATTTTTTGTTATCAATAAAAATAAAAAAATTTATAATAAAAAACAATTTCAATAAATGAAATACAAGTTTTTCAACCATTAAAAAAAGCAATGATTTGTGAAAAATATGTTATGAAATGAAAGGACAAACAAATCAATTATTTAGTCATTATTTGAGTCTAAAAATAATTATAGATATTTGAAGTGATTTAGCAATTAATCCAATGAAGAGTCAATACATCATATGATGTGACAAAACATTTAAGTCAAGTGTTGTCTCATATCTCCATCTGAAGAATCAAATCATATTCTTCGAGATCTGAATCAAAAATACAATCAATTAAATGAAAAATCAATTGTTTTTCATACCTTTAATTAGAGTAGAGCTATATATGGACTCGTTTTTCATATTCATCACCACATCGTTAGTTAATTTGATTCGTATTTCATTCGGTCCTTTGAGGTACACATTGCGCACAGGTATGCCATATATGCCCAGACACTCAATCAACCTCTCTTTGAGCTCTTCGTGGGTTAAAGTCTTCAAATAAATTGCGTTATGAACTGAAAACAGAAGACAATCAAAACATTTATTGCTTATGCGAATGGAAACACCTATTTATGACATACCCTTTCCATCGGTGCTGACAAATATCGTCAAACGGGTTGTGGTCTGAATGGCATGAATTAGATTATATAACCGAATACCATCGGAAAGGCCACAGATTTGGATCAAGTCTTCACGCGATAACCGGCGCAAGTCTTCAGCCGAAAAGTTCATCAAAACTTCAGTCAATTTTGTGAAACGATTTCTCGTCAGCCATTCATAGGTCTCAATAGGAGTCGCTTCAGAGGACAGACAGTTAGTGAAAGAGATCTCTTCTGATGGCTATCGAAGAATAAGAAAGTTTTTTTTTGTGGTTAAATCACATCCAAAGTACGCATACGTGAGTCGATTGAGGCGATGGATAGCATGTGGTCGAAGAGACGTTCAACTGAACCGATGGGTGCTGTGAGTCGGATGATGTGTTCAACGGAGATATGGGACAGTCATCAAATGCTTGACCACTGCCACCCGGCGACGAACTTCTCACTAAAATGTCGTCCTCATTGAAGGCCGTGAATAGCGTGCAGTCATATGAGGGCTGATAGTATAGTGAACTGTCTGGTTGTTTGGCCACACGTTCCCGATCGGTCTTATGCTTTCTGTCAGCGCCTTTCGATTTGAATACTTTTATCTGATTTTAACACCAAAAAAAGGGGCAAAATATTAAGAAATAGTATCAAAAGTGATCCAAAGGGGTATGTGTTATATACCAAACATTGGGCGGAATCGAGTTTAGTGTTTAACGCCTGACAATAGGTCTCAACGATTAGCCTCAAAGGTGTTCCCCTTTCGCCCCCATGCCTTTTGGACGTGAATTCCGTTGATATACAGTTAAGTTTGACGAAAATGGACGCCTCCCGGTTCGGGTGCCAAAAGAAATCCAATTGATTAATATGTGTACTATTGATGTGAACGTCGAATATGCCATAACTTAGCGCAAAGTCAACGTCTATTATGCGGTCCTTTGAGTGCATTCGACACCAATTGGCCATCTCTTCGGGCTCTCTGTATTGGAGTCTCTTTTCGACAAATCCTTTATTTATAACAAAATAAACTCTCTTTTAGTCGAAGATTAAAAAAATAATGGTTTGAAGTGAAGGTATGAGTTGCAAAACACAAGACAAACCCTCTTTTGTCAATTATTTGCCTATAGTTCCCTTTAAGGGATTCCTTATTGTTTAAATAGTATCGCAAAACTCAATGACCACTAAATCTATGGTCTTTTGAATATTTTTTGTCAAATCACTATTCAATACAAAGAGCAAAACATTCTTCAAATACAAACCTAAACGGATGGATGTCTTCAAGTTTTTGCCGTCAAAGTTGGGTATATCTGTGACAATCCTCTTCAGCCGGACCTCATAGGGCTGGGCCTGATTCAGGTACGTCATCGTCATTGCACCCAACTTCACACCAGAAGCTGTCGGTGCGCCCAATATGTACTGAAACAGACGTGACGGCGCCTCCACTGCCCTAATTGTTTGACCAATTTGTACGCTTGACATCTTAGTGTGAACAGAGGGGGCGTCCGTTTTCGAATACCGGCGCCACGAATACCCGTAACTGTTCTCTTCATTCCTCGACGGCGAGTTGACTGCCATTTCCTTTGACAGGGAGTGATCTGAAGGAAACCTACGAATAATGACATTTCATTAAATACCGCACTTTTTTCGATGACAAGTACTTATGCAACGATGACTCGACAGATGAGGACACGGAACCGATTGGCGACAACTCTTCAGACTTGAGTCCCTTAAAGCACAGCCTCTTTGTGTTAATCTTTCTATCGGACTGTTGTCTACTTGTTGGGTAAGTGTGGCCCAAATCAGTCAAATTTTGGACAATCTTCTTATCGCTATCAGAGGATGTGTACGAACCACAAGAGTTGTCATTAGATTGTGGGCTAAAGTTCAATGAAAAACGTTTTTGACATTTCGGCAAAATATAAAAAACAAAAAAAATTTTGAAAAAAATTGCAATAAAAAAATGATATGAATTTCAAAGAAAAATATAAAAAATTAAACAAAAAACAATTAATTAAAAGACACGTATTTATTGATAAGATTTGTTGAGAACAACAACTTTGCGCAAATTGTTTACAAACTTTGCATCAAGGTTGTTTAGATGGGAAAGAATGAGACATTCTGTGTAAATGTCACTGATAACAGTGATCGCGAAATCAATTTATTTATTGTTATTTTAATTAAGTAAAAAATATTTATCGAAATTTTTTTCATAATTAGTCAAAAAATATGATTAAAAACCTCTCAGAAGTGGTCCGAAAGTACTTGACTTTGGCGTCTGTCGAGTCCTGAGCGTTGTCTTCGGTGTCAATTGTCTCCAATTTGACAATATTTTCTCCTAAAGTGTTGATCACTTGATTCAAGTCCCTAATTATGGAACCGCTGGTGTGGTCGCACCCGAAGCCAGACAGCGATATATCAAAGTCTTGGACCAAGTCGTCCAGAAATAGATCATTTTCTCCGTTATTATTATTATTGGAATTTGTGGAGATATTGTGATATGTTTTGCTGGACATGACTTCACACGAGAATATGTCTTCAATTATAACTCATTTGACGTTAATTTCCATCAAAAATATTCTGTGAATCAAAGCAACGAATTAAAGACAACACGAAAAATGAGTGCAAAATATAAAAAATTATTATTGAAAATAATGTTCAAAACACAGGGAGAGAAAGGAGTGAATGAATGAGAGATAAATAAATATAATGAAAACACAAATAAGTTTTATGTTATCAATTGAAATGATAATGAATTCATGTGTAAAACCAAACCAATGTATGAATAACTCTATGTATATATTGATAGCGAAGATAATGTTATACTAAATATTGAGATATTATTACAAACAATATTTATAAACAGTATTTTAATGTCTTTCAAGACATTGAATTATAAATATCAAAGACATTTGATGTCAAGTTTAAAGGTTTAGGTCATGAGCTTTGAGTGAAAATTATTTGTGAAAACAAAGTCAATAAAAAATATTAATATAAATAATAATTAAATTCAAAACATATTATAACAAAACATAATAAATATTATTCTGAATGACGAAAGCGATCACATATTAAGCAAAACAACAGAATCATTGATAAAGAAAATGTTGTGAAACATAAGCAAAAAATAACAATAAATCTCTTATTCAATAATTGACTACATTTTCATTCATACATAAAAACGATTTGTTGTCAGTTATTCTCATTGCAAAAACAACTCAATTGCAAAACAAAACTTTATTTCTGGGAAACAAAAGAATAATTGTTTTACTGAAATGTATTTTTAATATTGACTCGAATGCTATTGAGTTTGCAATTGATTTGTCTCTTAAATATCAAACATAAGAAATGAGAAAATGTTTCATAAATTATGAAAACATTAATATTCAAAATAATATAATATTTATTAAGAGATCAATAAAAAAAAATTTCCGGTCTTTACGTTTCATATATTATATGAAATTAAATTCAATAAAAAATATTTAATTTTTATTATATTTATTGAATGAAAAACAAAATAAAAGTTTCTTTTTATTTGTTACTATAGAACAGCAAAAAAAAAAAGTTATCGTAAGAAAACCAATTGAAAAACACATGAAACTTGAAATTCAATGTTAATTACACTAAAGTAAAAACAGTACATAAAAAATAGTTTTTCTATTTTTCACAGCACAGGGATATTCAATGATAGATCAGTTATATAAAAATGAGTATATTTTGTGAATTTATGTCTAATTATAAATATTAATATAAAATAGTTTTCATTCGATAAATATTTATCATTCAATTGTTTAGACAATAACCGAATGCATGACAAGTATATGAAAATGATTTCATACCCCTTTAACACCCGGATCGCCGAATATTATTATTCGAAACTAGTTACCATGCACATAACACCTTGATAATATTAGTGAAGAATGTCGTCAATAATACAGTGTTTAATAACGCAAAGAATTGATTGCATGAATATATGTGACTCTCTATACACACAGTTAAGGGGTGTCGTCCACTCAAAGGGTGCGTATATTTCAATACAATGTTTAAAACAATTAATTAATTGAAAAATGTTTTAAAACAATTGTATTCGCGAATCAAATTTGAAACAATTATATCAAAAGTTCATTGTTTTTGTTCATTCACAACAAGTAATACCAAACACATGAACGACATATTCTGATAGGAATTTTCCAATTTTATTGCACACAAATTCATTGGGCATTGCATTCATAAACACAATGTGTTCACTGCGAAAACAAACACACAATTGCATACCTGTCCCACAGCTATGTTTTGGCACTATTTCATATACATAATAAGTGCACACAATTTATCTCATATCTCATTGAGGTTTACATACATTCTCGGTATATGTGATCACATCATATATAATAGTACAAAATGAATGGGCGCTCAGTTAGCACCGTTAGTATGCATGAGACGGAGGAGCTGTGCGTATGGAAGGAAAACTTTCTAACCTTGGAGACGAGCAAATGGACATTTCGTTTGCACACACATTAATCAAATGCTTTTTTTCGTTGTAATCACGAATTGAAATCAAAAATAAAAATATTTTAAAGTTTTTTTTCATATAATTATAATTATATTGCAATCAAAAACAATAGTACTTTTGATTCAATTATATTATGATTTAGTTTTTAATGTTTTTAAGTGAATTAATTATTAAAACAATCAAGATCATATAATATGAACAGTATATTTTGCACTCAACAGTTGCACAGGTAATGCCTGTGCTGTAAATGCATTGTAAATATATCTTAACATTGAGTATATTTTTTAAATATTATATCAATTAGAGTGAAGTTAAGTACTGTATAACTTACTTATGTACAGAATTAAAATGAATGAGCAAGGTCAGTACTGACACTGTAGCTATTTCAACAACAACTAGTAAACAACCTAGTCTCATTAAACCGGATTATTTGTGTTCACTTTTCAGTTCTGTTCATCAAATGAAATCTATTTTCAATTTTTATAATAAATACTTATTTTCAAAATAAATGAATGTTTGCGCAAACAGTTTAGCCCAGGGTTTGGGCACTGGTTATATTACTTGCCCTATTATCATATCGCATATTACATACCTGTGCCGACAAAAAGCGTCAACAAATCACATCCAATCTCATAGAATTGTCGTCAACAGAATCAATGACCAACAAAAGTAACCATGCTTGCTTGTACCCTGATCAGAAAGCGATAGAAAATTCCAGCCATTCGTCAACAAAATGTCACTAATCACTGATAACAATGTATTTACCCTTAAAAATAAAAGCCTTTCGATTTTGACCCTAAAATTACAATTTTCTTATCTTTCACTCGACTTATATCGCAAAACAACTGTTAAGGCATTCCATATATAGTTGTCATTCCCTAAAGTCGTGTCCAAAAAGAAATCCATGTTTTTGTTTGCATCAAAAGTCAATGAAAAAGAGTATACTTTAATCGAGAAATTCATTTACAGAAATGTTTTCTCTTCTTATCGTTTATATTATAAAGAAATTAATGATAACTCAAATAACGATAACTTAAGTAACGATAAAACAAAAATATAATAATAAAATTCACTCAAAAACACTGATTATCGCAAATATAACTAAATTAATGTCTAATTACAAGTAATAAATATAAATAACTTATCAATTATAATACGTTATATACTGTACTCAAGCAATACCTCTACCAGTGCTAAACAACATAACAAAGTCTTTCAAAGAAGTAAAAGTCGATTGAATATTATTTTTGTGATTCATGTGAACAAAATATGAAATGAATTCTCATTCAATTGAATAGCAAATGTGAGTCAGGAATAGGTTTTGCGTTGGAATAAAACCGAAAGTAATTTCAAGGTTTTCGTTGAATATTAAAAAATACTTTTAAATGCACCGGTATGTGAGAGGCACTCATAATACTTGAAAATCTCCAGGCACTAACATTTACAGTATATCAGTGCTTGAAATCAAAGATTTTTTAATCACATCTAAAAATAAAATTATTTCGCAAAATATTATTTAACGTATTTTTGAGTTAAAAAATATATTTATTAATAAATTTTTGAAAGTAATTGTGTTATAGAAATCTATAGCTTTTGTGTACATTTAAAACATTGTTCTTTCATCAAAAACTCCATGAGTTTTCAATTGTATATTAATTTCAAAAAAAGTCAATTTCTATAATTGAATAATCATTTAGAAATTAATATTAATTATTGAGACAATGAATAGTGAAAACAGATATCAATGTAAGGAATTATAGATTAAATTAATCTTATAGTAATTTCGCACCCATTGAACAGCCGATAGACTGACTCTGATTAAAATAAAATATATTAAATTCAGTCAAAGAGCACAAACAAGTTTCAACTTTTCTGTGATTTCATTGAATTGTATGTGTTTTGATCAATGCGTTTGAAGTCACGAAATATGTGTGACATTCGTCTCTCAATACCAATTAAAGCCCACATAATGTAAGCATAACTTATTTATCGTATTATTTGTGGGTCAAAATAAATGGCAATTTCGGGCATTTATTATATAAATAGCGTTTAATTTTTCTCTTATAATATGATATAATTAACAAAAAACAAATCAAAATTCACATCAAATGTGTCCTAATTATAGTCAAAAAAAAATAATATAAAATAAACTGAAAAATAGAGTAAAATATTTAGGATATTATTGAATAATATTATATAAAAACATTGAGAAAATCACTTTAAATGCTCAGAGAATAAGCATTTGTTCCGCAAAACAACATTTCCTATCATTTGTTTCAAAAAACAATTGCTATTTTCAAACACAAAATACAAAAAGTTTTTGAATAATGTATTCACTAATGATTGTGTTGTTATATGTCTTGCCATTACTTACAGAATGCAAGCCATTAGCGAATGAGACGTCAGATGAAGGAACGGCTGCTGTGAATACGGCCACAGACTTTGAGACGATCGTAATGACAAGCGACGAGTTCATGGGCGGCATCCAAGACGTCAACCCATTCGACAAAGTGGTGATCATCGAGAAGACCATCAATTATTTGAGACAACACTTGACGTCATTGAGGAAAGCCGTCGACAAACTCAATGATGTGAATCTACAACAAGTGTTGACTACCATTGAATCGGAGATACAGTTGAGTGAGACTCAGTTCCACGAGAATCCAGATCTGAAGCGATTCCACGACGCAATGGTTCTCATCGGTATCAATGTCTTAGAGATCCAGAAGAAGGTCATCGATAGGCTCACTGGCAATGATGTCGTCGCCGATGAAACTGACCAAAAGGCAACACAATTAGGTCTACAGTACAGGCGCTGGAGTTTCAGTGAAGAGGTCTTCGAGTCTCGAATTCATGAACTTTGGAAACATTTAAAAGACTTCACTCTCGTTGTGGAGGACATCATCGACGACATCGACGGACGATAATTGAAATCAATAATTAAAAGTCAATTCAAATGATCTGAAATTTGAACAAAAAATTAATGAATTGAAAACTATTTGATTCACGCGAACAACAAAATAAAAATTGTTTCAAAACTTTGATATTAATTATGAAATATTTTGTTTTCAAATAATCTGTTGAATACTTAGTGTTGAATATATGCAATGTTTTTCTCTTCTTCATCTTTGATCAGTTCAGAGACATTTCAAATATATGTCTCAATAATTGTCGCAATATTAGCCATAATCTTATTTATGCTCAAAAGGATTGGTATCAAATGTTTGGCTTTGACTTTGATTTCATTGACATTAGTGTTGTTTTACATTAAATACATTAACAAAGGTTTGAATCAATAGTTAAACTAATACTAAACCAAACTCTTAATAGACTTCAATATAACAGAAAAACGTATTCTAAATGTGAGAAAATATGTCCAAAATGTTATAACTGTTGTCAAAGACAAGAAACAAATGGTGAGAATTGACAGAAATTTGGCTCAAAGACACCCCAGAGGACGGTATGGTCTCATACCGGGGACATCGGTGTTACTGTTCGTCTTGACTGTATTGACGGCACTCTTGGCTATACTTAAGTTTATGATTCAATAATGCATTCAAACATCAAATCAATCGATTGTTTGCTCTAAAAACAAACAAAAAATGTTTTTGTTTTGTAATTACATTAAAATTCATATTTGAATAATGGTTGGCAACTGTGGACAGGGAGGACAGGGAGGAGCACCCAATACAGATATAACATAAATACTA
>JAQIXR010000979.1:0-16932 GCA_034700825.1 Quadroppia sp. Gr-Ori-00064
AAAACACCATTTCCTACCATTTCCTACCGTGTATTCAATTATGTACTTCAAAAGGGCTGACAGTATTTGACTGCAAACATACCTCTATATAACGTATGCGAATATCCGACACATATTTTGCTAGAATTGTATTGAATTGAATTCAATTGAATAGTCTGTATATGAGGACAGGGATGAGAATTAGATGAAAAATATAATCTACTTTTTGTGTGTTGGCTTTAGATTGGATTTGAGTCTAATATACGATGAGATGATTACAAGACAAACGATCCGCTGATTTGAGTGCCATTGAATGGCAAACGCATTGAGACAGAGAAGTGTCTTCAGAACGGAATCAATTCTGACAGAAGAGTTCAAATTAGATATTGTTATGTTGTTTAGGAATGAAAAATATGTTACGATATATACAATTATTGCATCACTGAAGGGCTGGCTCTCTTCAGACCTCACCTGAGTTTTCGTGTAAAGAAGCGAATAATTAAATCAAAATTTGCGGTATTTTTGTTGTGCTAAACACAAAACGACTAAAGAGTGGCCTCTTTTTTGGGGCCAACACTACCAGTGCTTATAAGTATAGCCGACAAAATAGATAAAAATTGCACACATTTTCTAATAGCACTGGTATATGAAAGAGCACTCTATGTGTTCATGTTTGACACCTTTGACACACCAAATAATATACAGCGGCGAAGGGGGCAGACCTTCAATGACGGTGGTATTGGACCCCTGAGGCCGGTCTCATGTATAATAAATAGCGAAGAAGAGAATAATCGTTGCCTTTCTATACACTTAAGTTGTTATAACAATTGCTTAATTTTTTTCTTTGCAAACCTTATGTAAAAATGATTTTGAGTTTTTTGTACAAATTATTGGCTCATAAATAGTCTGAATGACAGAAAGACTTGTCATTTTTGGATCAATTGTTTGCAACACTTTTTCAACAAAATTATTGATATCTTTTCATAAAGTGTTGTTGAGTTCAATAGCATTGCGAACGAGAAGTCATATTAAGTCCAATAATAATCATTTGATTTTACATTGGTTTGAGATTTTTGAGACATTTTGTGCTAAATATTGAATTCGTTATAACTATTGATATTATAATAAAGAGACAAAAAATAGTAATTAAAAACTTGTAGTAAAAAAAGTAATCAATTTGTGAGACATATTAGCCAAACCCCTCCCCTATATTCCGGTGCAAATGGGAACATATTTTTCTATTTTTCTACGCTTTCGTTAATGAATGATAATTTTGAGGAATTTTCTTCAATGAGAGACACAAATGAGTGAAAGAATTTTGCAAAAAAATGTCATTTTTGTCTTTACTATAGGTTTGGTTCAGTAATCGGAGGGCTCGGTGGAGGAAACAGATGGGAAGCCAACAATTGAATGGCTTTTCGGCCGCATTGGCGACACTGCCGGCAATGCACGCGTACTCCTCATCGGCAGCCAATCCCTATCTGTCGTTCGCGGCGGCGGCTCAGGCAGATGCCAACCATTACACCAATACATCTCAAGGTATTTATCATTCGCTCAAACCTTATGTCAACTGATAATACATTCTCTGTATTGCAAACGGATTATAAATACATTGAAATCGCTCTTTAAATACATAAATACAAATGTGTTTTATATTTACATAACTTTTGGCAAAAATAACACGAATTCTGACACAAAAAAATGTTATTTATTTGTATGATTTCGTCCAACAAACCATTTGTCAGCATTAGTGGCGATAATAATATTTATCTCAAGTTTTTTACACAAAAAATATTTCATAAATTTTCTTTGCATTCAATATTTCGAGCATTTATTTCATTTGATCTCAACTTTGAAGTGAATTATTTAGTTTTGAAATACCATTTGAAAAGAGTTTTTGAAAAATTGGAAAATTTTGGATTAAATTACTATTAATTCAAATCATTTTTTGTCATTAATTAAAAAATAAATTTTATTATGAGTTCAATAAAATATTTGAAAATAAACAATCAATAAATGCTTTGAAGTTTAGGAAAAGTGCGAAACATTTGACTTTGAATTGACGTTCAAATCACGTATTGATTAAATGTAAATATTTTTCTGAAATCCTATACCAAGAGATGATTGCAAAAAATGTAACAAAAATTTTTCTATTAATTAAATGAAACCTAAAATAATAGCAAAAAACATAGAAAAGTAGAATTTGTGTGAATTTCAAGTTTATATCAATTTATAATTTGTTTGAATTTATTCATAATTTCGCTATAATTTGACATCAAATCAAATGACCTCTAAATTAAATGACATTTCTGTCATAGTCTCCAATATCAGATACAGTGTTAGGGACTCATATGTATAGCACCGGTAGAATGTAAGCACACTTATCCATGCCTTACGGCCAATAAATGTCATTTAGATTATTGTTATTTTCATATATTTTGTTGTCTATAAAAATACAAAAAATTTATTCTATATATAAAAAGATTATTATTTTATTGAAAAGAATTTAATTGAAATTGAATTTCATTATTGATATCAAAACTTGTTTTTTATATATCACTGAATTGTATGTGAATTTTGTTCCACAGAATGTCCAAACCTTCATCATTCCGGACCAGGTCTTCACCATCAAAGTGACGGCACGTCCCGATCGGCACCTTATCTGTCAAGTGATGCCAATTATGCCGTTTCTGTTTCATCTGCAGCACAGGTAGGACACCATAAAAATATTTTTCTCAACCATTATTATACACTTATTTGGGACTTATTTTGTTATCTATTTTTCACATTTTTTGCGATAAATTTTTAATTTTAATTATTTTATTCTCAAAAATGTTTTTCTTAAGGATATTAAACATCAGTTGTCGTTAAAAAAATCATATCACAAAATACTGATAAATACTTTGTTTTGAATTGAAATGAATTTAATTTTGTTTTGCTATCAAATGGCAATAAATTACTACAAAATCTTTTCATTGATTTCATTAATGAAGTTTAAAATTATTTTATTTAAAAATAGTTTTTACACAATATTTATGTGAATAACAGATAAGAGGCTCTCATTCTGAGGCCTATATTAGAGCAGGGATTCTGTCGTCAGTATTTGGATGACAATATCCCATAGACTCTATGGCAGTGATCTACAAGAATGAAAGGGAAGTTAGAAAAGAACATCATCTTTTATTGTTATACACCTTTTTCAGGGGGATGTTTATCAACAAAGACAGTACTCTTTTGTGCCCCTTTTACAAATTTTTGGTTTTTATATTTTTGTTGAATTTTTCCCTTTTTTTAATATGTTATGTTTGTTGTGAATGTATTTGAAAATTACTCAAAAGGTTAAAAATGATTATGAATTATGATTTCAAATAGACTCCCAAATAGACTCTTGGAGAACCTAGCTCTATGGCATAAAGCACTGGTACTATAGGCCACTCCTATTTAATATTCGTTCTCAATTCTAATGTCTGAGCACCGGTACATTGCTATACTCAAGAGTCATGTACTCAATGTTCAACTCGTCTAAACCGTGTACTGAACCCAATGCTAACCCCACGGCCCACACAAACAGCACCGACAGCTGAATAGCCTTTGAGTTGTAGACACACTTCAGAAAAGTTTGATATTTTTAACGAAAATTTCATTTCATTTTCGGTTTTCTCTCAATTTTGGTTTTGCTTAAGGGCTTATAGATTTCATGGCTTTCCATCGGGTGCTGGACTGACATTAACAGTGAAGTGTTTGAGTCATAAACTAATAAAAGCTAATTATATATAAATTTTCTTTTGATTATAACTCAAAAAGTGTTTCATTAATTACTCATTTATTCAGCGATAAAATATTTAAAGACAGATAACAACGAAAATGAAATTAAGTCTTAATTTTCATTATCTGTAAATTGACTCAAAATGTCATCCAATATATAAGAAAGAGTTTTATCCAAATGTTTAATAAAAATGAAATGAAATTGTTTTAATAAAATGAGATCTTTATTATTACTTAATATATTTTGCACTTAATTTCAAATAATATTTAAAGAATTGAAATTCAAATTTCAAAACAGTGTTTAAAGCATTAAAAATAAAACTAAAAAATAGTTTTCAATTTGACTTCAATTTTGATAAAACTCTTTAAATGTTTTGTTAATTAAAAAATATAAACCGAAAAATCAAAGTGAAATAAATATAAATGATTTGCGAAATCAATTAATTAGAAAAGTTTTCATTTTGTTATTCTTTGACTTTTTTCATAATTTAAATTTTAATGAATATTAAGATTAATCTGAAAATAGTTTTATATTAAATACATATAAATTATAATAAAATTGAATCCAATGAGTGATTAAACGAGAAAAAGCTATTAATATAATACCCCTGTTTTTCTCATCTGATTCTTGGCTTTTTGTCTTTAAAAGTGTATTTAATTTTATTTACGAATTTTATTTAATATTTAATTGTATGACAAAATTCTATTACATAACTGATTAAGTGGACGACCTTAAAAACCAGGTGCCGATCCATCTTATTTAATATGCCTTTGCGGGTATATGTGTTGATTAGCCTCTGGGCTCTCAGGGGCTGACACAACACTGGGCTTTGAATTATTTAAAACACTATCTCTTCGGCTATTATTCATACGAATAAATATCAATACATTTTTGGTTATTATGTTTGTAGTCATCAGTCGTTTTGGACCTAAAAGTCCAAATGAAAACAATTTATATCTCAAACGCATTCCTCTATTCTTTAGTTAAGAGTAATTTTTAATTATATGTTAGACTAAAAGCTATGAAAAAAATGTTTAAATGAATTATTGCCAATCATTCATATGTTGTACAAAAGACATGAAAAGACTTTTATTGAAAATGAAAACATTTATTGAAATAAGAATTGATTGAAAGTTAGCGAAAATATTGATGAAAAACATTTTGAAAACAGTGTAACTCAACATAACTTATACGAACGGGTAGTTAAGCAATGAATAATATGACTGTTCTCTAGACATCAATTATTTTCAGCGGAAACATAATAAGAGAATAAATATTTTTTATCATTTAAAACATTTTTACTTCAGTCGTAAAAATATATAACAATTGAGTCAACGTTGGAGTAATTGAACGTCAATTATATGTCTTTAGAATAAAAAATTATTGATTAAAACAAATGGAAAAATGAAATAAATATTGTATAATATGTTTCACTAAATACAGAATAACTCCATTAGTGTCTCGAATAGACAGACCCTTAAAATATAGATTCATTTTTATCGTTAAAAAATATTTTTACGGTTTTTGAGTGAATTTCTTAAAGATTTGCATTGAGTTCACGAAGTAATCTAAAAGTTATTTAATAGCCATAAAATTGACTCAAAAACTATGCAATGATTTTTATATATGATATGTGGAGTTAATCGATAATTATAACATACTTTTTCACCTAAACTTTCCTCATATATTATAATTGAATTTCAAAACAGGGGCTAAAAGTTTAATTAAAAAGAATTGTCTCAAACTTATAAGAAATGTCTGCCAAACACCGGATATCCAGATATTACTTCTCTAGAGATTCAATGGAAAAAGACTTCTCTTTTATTTGCAAACATTTCTCTAATAATAATAAAAATTTAGAGAAATTATAATAAAATAAAAACATAATTATGTAATCATTTGTAACAAAAAGTATATAATGGAAGAAAAATGTGAAATTTTATTAATATTGAGCTCTAATTGGTTTTGTATTTATATTTTCTATACAACAAATCATTGTTTTAATGCACGATATAATTGAGGCAAAACCTATCGCACAGTTAGGGAAAGGGAGGATTCTGTTGGGAATAGAAATTTTATGCTCAAATATATAGAGTAATAGAATATATAAATATATTTTTGCATTGATTTCGACACACCTTTGGTTTTGATATGTTTTATGTCTCGAAAAACGCAGTCCAATATATCTGTCATTTAATGCATTTATTTATTTAATATTCAATATATTTTACGACATTTTAACACAAATACATTTATAGCCCACTATTAAAAATGTAATTCTTGTCTGTAATGTAATGACAGCTTTTCAGACATCAAAATCAAATGTTTTATTAATATTTGTCTGCATTTCTAACTCTATATCAAAGTTGACAAATAATAAAAACATATATTTTTATATATTTATAATTAAAACATTGTTTTCATATTGAAAATCATATAAAGAATTGTATCAAAGGATAAACTTTTTGTGAAATTTATTTTTTGCTCAATTAGTTTCACATTTTTAAAGTGAAAAATTATCATTAATTTGCATGAAATACTTCATTAGATAAGAGCCGATTATTCTACAAAACGCATATTTTGAGCCCAGACACCAAAAACCATATTATATCATACATATCGGCACTCATTCTCATTCACTCTTTTAATTGCCTCAAAATTGTGCACAAAATCAGGTTTTTTCGTGAAATGACTGATTTTTTTCAAATACAGTTTAAACTTATTATTGAATGTTTTTTTTTGAGTAAAACTATTTTCTTCTAAACATTGAGTAGTTTTTGATTTATCGCATTTCACATATTTATTGACTCATTGAAATGATTGGCACAAGAATTATATATTGGGTTTTGATTATTAGTTTAGGTATTAATTAATCTCAATCTGAGATCACTGGAGAAAAGCCTTCAGTTTTATTACAGTTATTTCACGAAATGAAACCAATGATAGAGTGGAGAAAGAGATATATTTTGATGTTTTTTAGAGCACTTCATAAATGTATTGGTTTTAAAATCACAGATAAAGTCCAATAATCATGAATTCAATTCAAATGAAATACCTTTCGCGAAAAAAATCTTTTATTTTCTAATCAAAAGTCCATTTAATAAAATATTTGAGTCTTTTATTATAGAAATTAATTAAAGCGAATTATATCTAAATTGAGATAAAGTTAAATATTTTTTATTTCCTTCTCTTAACTAATATTTGAAATGCTTTTGATTTGAAATTTTCCACAAAATAGCAATTTTTAATTGATTTTAAGTGACTTGAATTCAAACCTATTATAGAAACTAATTTATAACTACTGTTTATATCAATATATTTCAATACTTTTGATTGATTGAGATTTTTGTTAAAAATAAATTCATTGAAAACGGTTTTAACGATAAAAATACTCAATATTTAATAGAATTTTTAATTCACAAACACTTTATGAAACATTTAATACAAAAATGTAAAATAATTTTTAATTCTTAAAAATATTATTAATAAAAACAATGGAAGAGATATTTGATTGAAATAGTGTTCAACTAATTCGTATTGCACGGATAGAAACGGTATTTCCCTTACAATCTGAACTGTATTATGAAATAAAGTGAACATTTAATACCATTTATTGCAATGAAATCTGTTTTTCACATCTATTTATAGTTATATTAATTGTTTGCCTAAAAATGTTCGGATATGGTATGGAATGGTATGGCATGGCATGACTGTAAGCCTATTTCGATATACCTATCCGTTAAATTCAACACAATTTTTGCCCCTTTAAAGAATTTATGGTTTTTAAAGTCAAAGTACAGCTGAAGTAATAGGCATTCATTACATGACTTATGCTTACAGTCTGTCATAAAATATGACATTTTGTGAACAAATATTAATAATGAAAATGAAGTGCAAATAAAAGTCGAAACTCTTTAATAATGTCCAACATGTGAATCAAACCCAAAATCAATCCTCATTTGAAAGTACACTTAAATTACATTATTTTGCAATGAATGGCAACAAAATGCAATGTTCTTATTGTAGTCAGTCTTTTGATGTCTCACAAAAATTGAAATATTATTTCCTATTCTATTGAAAAAGTAATTCAATTCAAGCAAAGAATAGATGAAAACATTTTCATTTATGGTATATTACTTTGTGTTCAATTATACACAACGTGTGAATGAAATGATTGTTATGTTATTTCATTATTACTTCTCTATTGTATATAACTGTCAAAACCAAGTGAAACATCAGATCCAATGAATGACTTTTCAGTGTAACTGACTTTTTGTCATACCTTAGGACAAAGTGATTCACATTCTCTATAGTAGATGAGTGAATGACCAAGCTCATATTGATGGGTGTGTTTGAAATGTTCAGGAAATATGCAGATATTTGTCGCAATCTTTACTCCAATTCATCAACATTTAGATAACAATATAAAACTGCGGAAACGTTTGCAATGATTTGAAATCAATTATTTTTTATACAACACTCTATTGACTCAAAAACTCTTCAAATTATAGCAAAAGTCTTCTATAATTTCATTATTATATATTACTTTATATTCTTTGTCTGCTTTTATCTATTGATATAATTTCTTACAAAAAGTATATAAAAACATATTTATATAATGTTTTCTAATTGTCTCACTCTTTATATTATTATTATAAGTGTTTTCTTTTATATGAAACACAAAAAGTGAAATAATTATAGTAATAATGAATTTAATGGTTTGAACACAAATAGTATAATAAGAATATAACAAATGAATTATTTTTAGTTATTTATTCATTTTATAACATATTCTTCAGTTTATCATTTGATTTGAAAAACATTTCAATCAAATCAAAAATTGTTTAAAACTTCTTATTCGTCAATAACTGACACTTTGTTTCCTATCACTGGCTTTAAAGTCAAAAACTTATACTAAAAATAAATTACATTTGATTTTCTTTAATGATTTCAATGTATTTGCCATACAATCAGGTGCTCAATATGTTGAACGGAGGCATCAGTGGCTGCCCAGGCAATGTTAATCCAATCAATGACTATTCACTACAAATGAGTGGTAATACCGGTGCCCAGAATGGTGTGACGACTGGGGCCAACATCACAGACCGGGACAATACACCCACCAATTGGATGTCCAATCATTCACATTCGGCTAACGCTAAACACAATAATACCGGTGCAAATAGTGGCCATTGGGGACACTCGACCAGTCCGTCCTGTATGCCCAATGTACTCGACTCGGGATCGTTCGGCTCTGGCACCGGACATATGGCCCCTCCAAACACTACAGACCCGTTTGGGTTCGTGAGCGCACACAACGATCTGAAGCCTTCCTTCTATTATGCCTCTCAATTTGGGACAGGAATAAGAGGTTTAGCCCTTTGAAAATGTCTTCAATTATTGTCATTCGTATTATATTTCATAATATCTTTCATTATATTTATATTTGCATTGATTTTATGTAAATATAATTTCTTTAATTCTTATCCAATTTCTATCATTTTGTTGTAGTCTTAATATGTCTTCAAATTTAATATTAGTTAAAAAATATTTATAAAAAAAGTACAAAATATGTAATTATTATTAAAACAACTTTTAATAGTTATCACAAATAGCAGAGAATATCATATAATGTATAGAATTGTTTAACAAATTATTTTCACAAAAGTTTTAAATTTATTTCAAAATACAATTTGATTTTCTTTAATCTCTTTGTCGTTAAAATGTTTCCTCAATTTCTCTAATAATTAATAATTTATGAATTGATTAATATTTTGTAAAATATCTTAAATTCTAAACATTTTGAAGTTTTAAATAAATTTTTTATTTGAAATTAATTAATGATTTAATATATCCATCATTTTTGGCATTAATTGCTAATCAATACTAATATGAATCAAACTATTGCTGAAAAACTGTTATCAAATCATGATTTCAATCCAAAAACGTTTAGAATTTGTGTCAAAACTAGAACTCATTTTTGAAAAACTTTTCAATTTTGAAAGCAATGAAAATGTCTTTAAAAATTAGACTTTATTTTATCGACTAATTTGTTGTCTTGTAATCGATTGAACAGTATTTAAAAGTTAATTAATTATATCTAAGTTGTTATCAAACAATAAAAGAGAAGAAAAATTTCAATATTTGATTACATATTAAAATCATTGCATAAATCGCACAAACATTTAATGAACAAATATCTCCCTTTCCTTGAGAAAGGCATGTCTTCGATAAGATCGAGACATTCTTATCGATTATATTTTTCAATAAATGAATTCAATTAAACCAAACCTTATCTGACGTTAAACATCAGACTTATTAATTGATTGCGAATTACGTTCACATTCTTCTAATTATTCCCCCCTTTGCAAGGGTTGAGAAAAAAAAATATTATTATAAGCTATCAGTTAATAAAAATCAGCAAAAAATTACAAGTTTTCAATAGTTATAAATAATCCGATTTAATAAAAATTAATTTTTACTATTCATTAGTATTTGTATTGAAAAACGGTTTAAGAAATAAAATATTTGACTGAAAATTAATTTCTAATGACTTTGATTGAAACGTTTTGTAGAGTTTTATTTTTTAATATAAGATTTTTTGTCTTTAATATAAAAACAATTTTAAAACCAAAACATATTGTGAACGATATTTACGATTGTGTTTTGAAAAGTTTTGTGTCTTTAATGAAAACATAACAAAAGCTATTAAAACAAATCCAAGCCTTCATTATTGAGAAGAAAATAACTTTTGAAAACTTGTGGCAAAACTTATTATTCACTGTCAGAGTGTATGCGCTTTAATGACAAGAATTGATTACTCAATGTATGCCTAATTTGATTTAGTCCCAGACTTGTCTTTGTCTCCCTGTGCTCACAACCAAATCTAACATTGGTGATGGATATTCTGGCACTGGTATAAAGAAGGCAACATATTCTGAGTGTTTATAATTAGCCAGAAATGGGACCACAATTTGAGACACGTATTCATTCAAATACTTTCACATTCACTTAAATTCATAATAAGGATCGAAAACATTGCAAAAAATATATCTAAAACTTTTCGCCAGAGTTTGAGTAAATAAAAAATGAATACTTTTTAAGAAATTTTGATATTTTGTTTGACAAAAATATAATTCTTATCTGTTTATGAATGGCTGTAATAATGACAAGTAATTCATAAAACTTTATCATAAAATTATTTTTAATTAAATGTGAAAATTCTATGATTTATAAATGTTTTCATCAATTATTTGAATGTTTTTTATGAAGATATTATTAATGAAAATAATGATAAAAAAATGAAATATATTTTTCATGCCTTTTATGAAATGAATTTATTATTGAATTTGAAATTATAAAAGTTAATGAAAATATTTATATTTTTCAAACACCAGTAAAACAATGAAATCTAATAAATAATTAATGGATTTATAGTTTTAAAGACAACTAATAAAAGTGTTTTAAATAATGTATTCATTAGTAATTCATTAGTTATTCACTAATAAAACAAATACAACACTAATTCTCATGACATGAAAACACATATAAAATGTGAAATTAATTTCATAAATAATAATAAAACTCAAAGTTTTAATCAAAATAAATGCTATATTAATGATGAAAAATAAATATTTATACAAAAGAATTAAATATTTTCAGCAGAAAAATATTATTTTTAATCCAATGAATATTTGCAAAAATTTTATATAAAATAATTAAAAACTGATTCACGATTTGAATCGATTGAGAAGAATATGATTTTGTTTTGTATCAAAACTCACGCAATGTTTCAAAACTGAAATGTTTTTTAAACGAAATCTCATTTTTTTAATTTGTTTGATGTCTTAAAAGTACAAAAAAATTTCGTTTTAACACAAATAGAAATTATAGTTCAGTAGCGAAGAAATGTTAATTAGAGCCCACCTGGGCTTCGATGAGAGTGGTCTACCCTTATCGTGGCCTTAGTAGGGTCTGGATGGTGTGTGTGCGCTGAATGTGTGGGTCCTGTGTATGAGGGCTTGAAAGTGCCTTTACTGCCAATTATACAATTAATGGCACAAAAGGTGTGATTATCGATTTGGAGCTCATTTAGTGCCACATTTGCAGCCTAGAAGAGCACAGCCCTATTGTGTATGAGCTGTATGTAAACTGCAATTCACAATCATTGTATGAAAAGACCTCTCAGTACATGATATACAGAGCTTTGCCGACGTGTCGGCCCATCGGCTCGTTGTTTGAGAGCCAAATTGCCATAAGATTTCGTGACATTTGCGTTAACAGTTGCCTCACGCGAACAACACTGGTATCCCTGCACAGACAGCACTGGCATCCAAGTGAATGCGAGCCACACATTGTATATGAAAATATAATACCTTTCGACTCAATAAACACAAAGCTATCAGTAATACACTGTATAACCAATACTACAGACAATTCGAGTTCATAATCACTATTATCTCATATGTTATTCAAAGACTATTATGTAATCAATAAATATGTTCACAAAAAAGTAATTCATGTGTTGTTTGTTATTCTCTGCTTTCATATAAAGTGATTGGACTGTAGTTGTCATAAGAGATGTTTAATACAATGTATAAGAGTTCGCATGTTTTCAAAGTTTGCATCAAATTCAGTCTTAAGTGTAAATACAGTACAATATTCTGATGCAGTTTTGCCCGTCTTTTTCATGTTATGTTTTCATAGTCCGTCCCGAAGGCTAGTCATTACACGCCTTGGAAACAATGAAAGGGCATCCCAGCAAAAGATGCCGATGATCTTTGCCTCCTTTGCCTCCCTGTGTGGCTCTACTCGACTCACTTCTCAACTTTGATCAGCTTTTAATTTATATTCACTTCTCATTCACTCTTATATTGCAATCGCTTTTCACTTTTTACTCAATCTTTCTCTCACTCACACAACCGAATGGCTGTGGCTATGGAAGGCGGCACTGGTATGAGCACCGGCACTACCAGAATGTGTTTTGCACATATTTGTGTTGACTATTGGAATGAAGGGTAGAGTGAAGTGAAAAGTGAGAGAGAAAAAAGGCGAACAACTGTCTGAAGCAAGAAATGAAAACTTGTTATTTTGTGGCAAAATTAATTTGACACTAACTATAATAGCACTGGTTTTGTTGCCTGTCCTGTCATTTAAGGCACTTCTCTCCAGTATAGGGACTGGAGGTGAGAGCAGGGGAAAGGGAGAAGAAAATGTTGTAAAACTTTTGAGAATAGATTTTGCTCTCGTTTTAAGGTTTTTGTCCAACAAAAAAAGTTTTTGAAATTTGTTTCTCATTTCTATTCACTCTTTTCGGTCAATCTCTTTAAGGGTCAGAATTTTTGTTTGAATATTCCGTGAATTATTGTTTGCACTTCTTTTGCATAGCTATGAATGACTTCAATCAATATAATGATAAAAATCAAAACTATTTTTTATAACATAAAGAGCACTGAAATTGTCTTTGATATCGAGGGCCAGTCGTCGCACAACCATAAGATTATGCGTTATTAATTCATATGTCTTTTGAAGACCAAAGACCAAGAAATTGAATAATCTTTGTTATAAATTACAAAATAGTTTAGATAATAGTCTCCAATCAAAAGTCATTTCTATTTATTTAATTATTATTTTTATTTCACTAAAAATCTCTAAAATTTATATAAAGATAACAAAGAATTATAATTGAAATGATTTTTTGAAAAATTTTTATTTTGTAAAACATTATATAAATCACTGAAAATTCGTTTTGTATGTGAAGTGAATTTTTTATAAATAAAATTCTTTTGATGTGTTTAAAGGAAATAACAATTAATTTAATGTCAAATGAATTTGTTTATCAAAATATTTTTATTTGAATTGTTATATATTTTTTGATATGAAAACAAAAATACATTCAATGATTTGATCCACAATTTTATTGTGCATTTTGTTAATGCATTCCACTGTATGTCAGCATCAAAACCTTAACCCTGATTGTTGAGGCCAGTCGTGCACTGGTAGGTCTGACAATAGTAATTGTGGCCAATGATTGACAATTGGGTATAACATCTAATATAATGGTCTGAATCGCAATTCAATGTTAATGTGGATAAAAGTGTAGAAAAATATTGTTATGTATTTTGTTATGCATTTAAAGTGAACTGAAATTACAATTATTTATTGAATACATATTGATTTGTGAAGACATGGGTGAGAGAGAGTCAAGAATAGCACCGGTAGGCAGAGAATATATGCCCTTACAGTGCAATTACATGTCTATCGGCATTCAAATCAATGAAAAGGTGTAATAGATTTTCGTTCAATTGTTATCCGACAGAAATAGTGCCCGTATTACAGACATGAAGAAAATTATACATAATTTGAGAAACAAATCAAAATTTTATGAATATTCCAAAAATGTCTGAAATATTGCAATTTTGTCTCACAATTCAGTTATACAGAGATTTGAGATTAAATCAAATGAATTGATTTTTGTTTAAAAGTTGACAATATTTAACAAATTATGTAATAATCGTAAGGAAAATAACTTTAATTAATTGCTCGAAAATTTGAAGAAAATTTCAGTTTTAAAGAAAAAGATATAAATATAAATAAATATAAAAATTTATTTTTGAAAATAATTTGATATGAGTTTAGAAAAAATATTATATTAAATGCGTAAAGAATTCACATTTTCTTTGAAATAAAAAGTTTGAGATAATATACATTACTATTAAAAAAATGATATAATTTATCAGAAAATTGTGTTTTTAAGTGAATTGCATATAAAATGCACATTAGATGACATTTCTCCAAAACTCAACAAAATACAAATCTCTGTTTTAGTGTTACAAATATTGAGTGAAAATTAAAATACATTTTATTTTGCTTTAGATTTCAAACACAGATATGATATTTAGTGAGCATTTGATCTTAAAATACTATCATTTCTGCTGACCATTAATATAATTATTGTCATTGAATATCAGGTCAAACAACACATCAAAGATTGTATTGAAAACATATTTGTAATAAACATTTCAGCCGTCAATGAGAAGACAAAACATAAAACATGTTTTTTGTTGTAATAAAACTTTAAATTAATTTTTTTTGTTTCTGAATATTTCATAAATTATAGTTTACTTGCGTTTCAACTATAGATTAACAGCAAAATAGTCTTTAAAAACAGTTTTCTTTCTCTCTCTTTTCGATCTAATAGTCGTCCCTATATTTTATTGAACAGATAGTGATAGCACTGTTAGTGAGGACAGGCATAAAATGTAAATCTAATGGAAAGACCACATGCTTTGAGTGATTCGTTTTGCAATCAGTGAAAGATCACTATTTATTTTGGACTATAGTTTGGGATACAATTCACTTGAGATGTGGTTTTAGATGTGAATCAAAGCCATAAACAATTCAAACAATCATATAATCAGATGAATCGCATCTGAATAACGTTAAAGCATTTAAATTAAATGATAAGCAATAATGAAATGCTTTTCAATTGAAAACTGAATTATTATTGCTTTCATTTTTTCTTAAGATATGCTATGCTCTGTGTCTCCCGACTGAGGCACAGGTAGGCAAACAGGCACACCATTACCAGAAAATACTGTATGACTTGAAGTCATTCAAATCAAGAAATAAATCAATTGTAAAAACATGTAATAAAAACGTGAAATTCTATAGACATTTGAGTAAAAATTTTATTTATTTATTGGAAAATTCATTCAATTGTGAGAATTGTTTTCATTGAATCAAAACTGTTTGAAATAACACATGTTTTTCATAACTGTTTGAATGACATAAATACACGACTTATAGAGAAAAATAAAGTGTTTTTAAAAAACTTTTTCTATAAGAGAATGTAATTTATTACTGATTTTCATTAATTAAGTTATTTTTCTCATTCTTTTCCCGAAAATAATAATTATTTTTTAATTAAGAGAAATTGAATTAAATTAACGAAAAAAGAAAATCAAAATAAATAATTGTTTGGAAAAAGCCGTAAAACACGAGTTGAAAACTCCTTTGAAATTATTATAATACTATTCATTCAACTACTCATTGGAAACATAAGAAAAAAAAATATTATAAATCAGAATAATTGAATGAAAATCATATTCTGTATATATTTTTATATGAAGCCATTATACGGCACCGTTATATACGACTATATGTGTGGCCTCGTGTGTGGCCAGTATTACATTCACAACATCTTTTCCTATATTAAAGCTGAACTGTATTTTAAATGTTCAGCAAATGAATTGCTAAATAGTGTTATCACAACTTATATGTAGGCGCTGTTGGCTCGGGTATGTGTGTGTGTGAAACCACGGAATACTGGCGCTCACACATATTGAAAGTCAAGTAGCACTTTGAACAACACTGGCCTCTAAGACTCTAAACTACATCCGACTTATGCGAGCCGTCAGTATATATACGATATATTTGATTGTAAAAAATACTCAAAATTTTTAACTAATTTTTGAATACACGAGTGTTTGAGTGTTTGAGTGTTAGAGAGAATATGGCATTAAAATTAAAGTCAAATCTGAGTCCCGCTCACGAATTGCATTAAATGTTTATGATATTCAACGACGCGTTCACTATATTATTCAATATAATACACATTCAATGAATGAAAGACAAAAAAACGTTAATAAACAGCTGAAAACACTTTTGGATTTGAGTGAATGTTTGCGAAAAATATATACTGAATGTCATATGTGTTCACAAAAATATTCACATTTTTTATATAATAAAATTTCATACCAACTGTTGGGCAAAAAAAGACAGATTTTCACATATGATGAGAGAATGGGTTAAGCAATAAAAATAAAAACGATTTTTAATTTCCTTTGATTTGATTATATATTAATATTATATGACTTTTATATCTTTTATTGATTTGAAAAAAATATTTTTTGATTTTTAATTACTGTTGAAAAACAAGATTTAGATCATTAACACTATTAGGAAAGCGTTTGACTCTCTTTAGGACTCCGAATAAATGGCAATTATTTCATATCATATAATATAATATAAGGACTGATAGGTATGTGTCGTCTCTCTCTTTGATGTCGAATATGGTTAGGCCTATAGTCCAGTACCTGAAAGGAACGGCTCGATCTTAAGGAAGTTTATGTCATTTTCGGTAGAGAGAGAGAGAGAGAGAGAGAGAGAGAGAGAGAGAGAGAGAG
>JAQIXR010000980.1:0-16923 GCA_034700825.1 Quadroppia sp. Gr-Ori-00064
TTATTATTCATTTATTCCAACATTTATTTATTATATGATTTATTACATAATAAGTATTACTTGATTTATAGGAAGTACTCATAAATTTCAAGTAATTTTATATAATATAAATGTTTTCTAATATAGTATTCGTTGAAATATTTTCTTTTTTTCATACAATATGTAAAAATATGTATTTATAGCAACAATTACTTTAATATTGTATTGAAAAACAAATACAAATTATATACTTATTATTAAATAAACATTTGATTCATAAAAGTTATGTTGAGTTTGATTGACACAAATCTTCCGAAATATATATATATATTTATTTGCTATCAAATCATTTCACTTATGGTTTAAGCTCTTTATGAACGAAATTATGAAATAAATCAATAATTATTGTGAAAGTGAACCACAAATGTATGCAAACAACAAATCATTACATTTTGATTTTCAATGTCTTACTGCAAATATAAGTCAATATAATTTCAATTATCATTTCATATCTCTATATCTGTCCATAGTTTTTAATACGCTTTATAGCAACACAACTGTCCTGACATTCATTGAAACCACAATGAGTTTTATATTCAACACAAAAAGTGTAATTCAAGACATCAAACGAATAGCAAAAATATTATATCAAAAGCAAAATCTGGGCATTAGTTATATGTAAGAGAATAACAACTTATCAATGAATTTGTTGATTGAGTAAAAGAGGGACTGAATATGAAAGCAAACATTAGACATATGTCACATACATTCATATAATGCCTGTCCAGAGACGAGAAACAGTCGTCGCTTAGAAAAAGGCATATCAAAAAAATTATAGTTGACTAACAATTGACTAACAATTGATAAGACATTAAAATTAGAAGAGATTTAAAATAAAGCAAATATTTTCATATTTTGTCTATAGATATAAAGGCTTTATATCCTTAAAACCTATGAATAGGAAGTGATTTCAAAAATATTAATCAATTTTAAATATATTTTCATTCATTCATTCATTTGATAGCAAAGAATATACAAAAAAATACAGAATATTCTCAATTTTTATGCGCAAAATCTTCGCATTAAAGACTGAGAATAGATCCCAGTTCTTATAGAGAAGACATCGGTTGGACATCATCTTATGTGGTGTGCAATCAGATGCCTGCGTGGGTGCGCATCACAGTCTGCGCCTCAATACTTATAACATACCAGTGCTCTAACACATAGAATACATAGAGAAAATAGATCATCACTTGTATTGTATATACTGTACGGCTGTGGACCGCCTTTCGGCACTGGTATATGCCATAAAGCCATATGCCTTACAGTGAAGAAGCATACCGTATGACAAACCCATCCTTCACGTGGTATAAGGCACTGGTAGTGATGCGCCTCCCAATCATAGAGAGGATGAATCTCCACTCTCTATTCTGAATAGAGAAAAGGTCTGTCCCTCTTCTGCCTGTGCTCTCTCACTCTGTGTGTCTATGTGGTGGCGGAGCGTATGATATGTACTGAAAGCACACAACGATTTGTGTTATTATTATTATTATGAATATTTTGGCACTCAGTCTGTAGTGCCCACACATATCAGTGCCGTCTGTTTGTCATAATCATTAGGTTATTCTTAGTCCTAATTATTGTTTAATTCAAACAAAAACTTTATCTCAAAAGAAGTGAACTTTTTATATAATAAAAAAAAGTTTTTTTTTTATTCACAACTCATCGAACAATCGGTTAATAAAAAAAACGATTTTATTCGAGAGAAAAGTTTTGAACAAAAGTTATTAATATTTCTCATTCGTTCAAAAAATCCATTCATTACTCATCAGTAAAACCATAACTTTATTTCAAAAGTGGTTTTGTCTTAAAGAAAAAATTAGATTTTCTTGTATCTGTGCTCACATCGGGTGGTCATACGTTTCCAGTGGTTTGGCGAGTGATAAACGATTGTCTATTCGTATAATATATGCCATAAATCTTAATGAACTCAATGCCAGTGTTTGTCAAAGAAGAGGTACGAAAACCAAGTGAAGAACAGATAATAAGTAATGACATCAAACAACTGTGAGACCCCTTTCCCAGCGATTGTGGCGAAGCACTCACCTTAAACATTACACTCTGCTATCAGTGCTCATTCAAAACCTGGTCATCTTTAAAGCTAAAGAATTTTTGAACGAAGTGTTCATTAAATGCAAACAATTTTTGGTTTTTATTTTAAGACTTTGAATATTAACTGACATTTCATTTGTTTTTTATTATAATTTTATGATTAATATCGCAGTTAAGACTTATTTTGACTTTACGTCAGCTATAAATCAATCAAAACATAACTGTTTTGTAATAAAACCAAAAGAGATAAACATTTCTCTCTTTGACATCTTTGACTGAAAGACAAGATAACTGTGTTCTCAGCCATTCATCAAATGCAGTGCTCGTTGAGAATGAGTGTATGACTCAGTCCTACCGTATATCACATAATAGAGTCAATACTGATATCCCGTTCAGACATATCGGAGAAACAATTGGTGTCATAATTAATATCAAACTCATATACACTTCAATAGTATAATAATTGAATACCTGTGCCGCCCAATAGTACAACTGTTGTCGTGTAAAACAGACAGTCGACTATCGGCACCGGGAGATACAATATGTCAAGTAAGGAATTTATACCTACTTTCCTATAAACACATATATCTATCTCATGTGTGTTTAGATTAATCACTCATTTTTTATGTCTTATAAAATACAAATGAATTGTCTATACATTTGATATGAAAATTGTTTTTGATTAATATTATATGAGTTTCTCATAAGAGTTGATGTGAAATATATTTCAATTTACTTTCGCTTTATTTACACAACTTTTCAACAGATTATGACTGAAAGTGAGAAAAACTTTTTTATTTATCATATATTGTTTTCAATGATATATTTCATATAAATTACGCGAAAATATAAAATCATTTCATTTTTGAAATATTGAAACAAATTTATAATAAAAACAATTTAAAATCAGATGAAAATTTCATGTGAAATCAGCTCTTAATATGAGTTAAAATTTTAAATCGATTTAAATATTATTTTTCACATAAAATAACATTTGATTATTAGTGCAAAACAGTTGGCATTTAAATTGTGTGCTCACATGAATTCATTGTGCACTGGGATAGGGATATACTTTACACTACTATGCCTTGAAATTTGTAAAATTAGCCCCAAATGTAAACATCATTTCAATGGTTTTGAGAGAGAGATAGAGAGAGAGAGAGAGAGAGAGAGAGAGAGAGAGAGAGAGAGAGAAATGAGTGAATGAAATATATATATTCTATGTTCTGTGAGCACCTAATGGGCACCCGTAGTAAAGCACTTATCAAATGACTGAACGCCTGATCCAAAAGTTGATGTGTTTTTTGTAGTGTTTTTTACTATAATATATGGGACATAAAAAACTGTTTTCCCAAATAAACATCTATTCTATCATTTCTATTAATCAGTGATTTTTTTCTATGTCTTCTTTCGCATATCGTCTGAGGAAATGAAAAGCAATTGTCACAAAATATCTCTATTTTTGTTAGGCTTTAGCCGTTTTACAGAAAATCTCTCTTTTTTTTTGTCCGTTATTTCTATCCGTATTTTTGAAAGTCAATCAGACCTTCAACTAGTGATCCAAACGTGACTTCAGACAAAACTTTAACGGATTCCTCACTGGAATATACACTCCCTGTGCTAGTGAAATATCGAACACAAATATACCCGTGTCCTCTATCTCTATATCAGCGATATATGTGTTGTTGCGACACTCGTAGGCATTAGTTATGCTATTATTTTCATTACTATTTAATAGTCAAAAAAAAGTTTTCCATTTTTGCTGAGCTGTCAAAAAATGTTATGCCTTTCCTCACCATTCGCTTTACAATTATTGTGTTTCACTAATGAAGTGCTCATTACTATAGAGACAACATATCATTTGAAATGTGTGTCCATTTGTGGCACATATTCTGCAGAATTACTCATCAAATCTCATGTAATACAAGAGGTATTAACGATGTTGTCATCTGTTCCTCAATATCTATATATCATATACCAGTGCTATTGACTCATCTGCAGAGCAATAGAGATAAGACAGATCTGAAAATCCTTTTTATGACACGAATAAATCCTAATACAATTTCAAGTGTTTCTCAGATAAAATACATATATATTCAGAGCTATTAAACAAAAGCGTTTTTATAACGAAATGACATATTATTTATCGCAGACCTTAAATACCCGGACCTAACAGTTGGTGTTAATACAAACTGCAAAACAAAAGCCAATATATCTATAAATAGCAATAATATATAACTTAATAATAAGTTTACTTTTTATTCATATATTGGACGACAAGTAATAGTAATTGAGTTATTATTTGGAGGAAACCATAAGAAAGATAAAGAATCGCGTCGTCAGACTCTGGGCAAAAACGCCTGGGAGAGTTACTTCCTTTGTTTAATTACTGACAAAAATTACTGCCTGTGCTCTGATTCATACTTCTCTCTCTGTACTCAATGGTATTGGCGTTGGCTTCGACTCCACACACAAACCAAATATTTGATTATTAGTTTGTTTGCAGATATTTATTAACAGTTTATATATTTCTTTAGACGTACGGCCCATACATGAGAGTCCATTTCCATGTCATCCGTTCCCCTCTCACACAATCCCTTATCCTTTCTGTTAGTTGTTAGCGAAATATCATATCATTTTAAGTCTTCATAATTGGGGTCAAAACACAATATATGTTAAAAATATCTTATATTCAAATAAATGATTCTATGTTTGAATTTCAAATGAGTGATGGATTCCGACAAAACAATAGTGTTTTGTCGCTAAAAATATATATTATGTTTCATTAGTCTGTGATTAAAACATCGGTTATTGTTTGTGTGAACACATATGGAAAGATTGGATTAAATGTTGTCTCAAATCAATAACAAAATTATTTCTTATAATGAGTACAATATTTTGTGTGTGAATAACAAAAAGTATAATTTTTTTGTATTCAAATCAATGAATGAATGACTGAATTGAATGACAAATGAATTTTTTATTTTTTTTTGAATCAATGGATGAAAATATTTTATATAAATGAGTGATAAATATCTGTTAAACAATCTATTTATTAGGTTTTGTTGCCATTCCAATGACACACACCATAAGAGTGTCTCTAATCTAACAGAGCTCTAATGGTTTTATTATACAATGACTTTTAGGCACAAAATGTATGAATAGTTTTGTTATCTGACAGTCAGTCACAGTGAGAACAGAGAGCACCGAGAGCTCAGTCACACAAATAATTGTCTGTCGAATAGCACTCGACGATTAAGTTTGCGAAACACATACACCACAGAAGAAGAGAGAGAGAAAAAAATCTCATTTAAAGGTCTGGTCTCTCAAAACATACTATCAATTTAGACACGAATTGAATGGCCGTTCGTTTAGGACACAAGAGATTGAACTCATTTAAAGTGAGACTCATTTAAACAGAGAGTTTAGTGTTAAATGATTTTGATTTGTTTGATAGCAAAGCGTATGATATGATAGTCAGGATCGGCATAGTCAGTGCCCACCGGAGCCCAGCCATAGCCCGTCTTTCGTAGCGATAGAGAAATGGATGTAAAAAATGCGTTCAAATCGTTTGACTCCAGAATCCATCGACGACTTTATGTCTCGATTTTAACAGTCATTATCTTTTGTGATGATTGCGGATAATAGTCGTGAGTGCGATGGAGAGCACATACAGTATGTGTCTGTGCTCTCGTGCTCTCTATTGAATATATATTTTTTTGATTCACTCTCTGACTGTGCAAATAGTGTTGAGTCGAACACATATAGAAAATAATGGATCAAACATTTAACCCTAATTGACCCGTAACTCCCAATGAGACTCTTTAGCTGCCGGAACTATCAAGAGCAATGGTTTTTTTTCTGCCGGCGCTCTACTCATTCAACGATAGTGTTGTTCAGATAATAAGTTTGGACTGTATTTTAAGAGACAATATATTCTCTATTCATTGAGTCTTTTATATTATATTTTTTTCGCTACACTTTCGCTGACTTTCACTGATTTTAACTACAAATAGCGATCTTTTTCTTTGCAATTCAGCCGATCATTTGATAGCTATTCTCTAAGATTACTATTTTCTTAGTTGTGTTTTAGGTCTTTCCGATGGTGTGTGTCATAGATTAGGCGCTGGTGTATAAACATCCACAGCATATACACTCTATACCCGGAATATTTTATTTCTGTGGGCGCGTGACTGCAGTTCAATATTAGAGTGAAATTTTGTGTTATTATAGTTAAATGACCGCCCGATGCCTCCATGTATATGCAATATGCTATGGTGTGGGGAAAGGGAGAGTAATGTATGGCAGAGCGAACAAACTTTCTTAGTATCTAAACGACAGACACATTTTTTGAGGACATTTTTCAAAAAAAAAGTTTCATTTAATGCCAAAAGTCTTTTTGAGTTTTTATTTGCGATTTTCTATTGGCTGTCAATAAATCAGACTTCACTTTATGGCCAAACAGTTTAGGCAAAAGTGTAAAACCTTTCCTCTAAAGACATGCCGCGCGACTGATATATTCTGATCGGCCGGTGCTCTCTATCTATCTCTATGTGTGTTATGCATTAGCAGTGCTGACACTGATCTGACACTCACTGCACATGTCTTAAGTGGTGTCTTAAAGATTTTCGTTTATATTTTGTGTTCATTTTTAACCCTATATTTCGTGTGTTTTCGACATCGAAACAAACGGTAACCAAATCTACAGCACATATACTGTACATAACTGAATACAGTGCTAGGGTTGAGTGTGTGCATAGGTGTAGGTGCTATCAGCTATCGGTGTTGATATTTAATTGGCTCACAGGTTGGCTAACATAGAATGAGCCGACAGTCCAGCGCCTGTAGTATTAATAAGAATTTGAGCCCAAATGAGAATCGAGTAAACATTGTGTTTGTGAATCGAAAGGTGATTTGACTGTACTTTATTCAGTAGGACATGGAGTGTATGCGTAACTATTTTTTCATATAATATACTATTTATTATCAAATCAATGAAAGAGTGTTCAAAGCATTCACATTATATTCAAGTGTTTTTCAAAGTTCCGGTCATTTTCTCTTCAATTTTGTTCACATTTGCATTAAATGAATGTTTGCTTTCATTTCAATATATAAATATATATTTTTTACTTCAGAATATTGTGTATAAAGTTTGCGAACAAGTCTTATAAGACTTATATTCAAATTAGTTGTCGACGGCTAGAACTCAGGGATCTATTGACTGGTTGTAGAGTAATGTTATCGTAAAACGAGCGACAGATTTATTTAATAAGATTTGCGAATATTAATATCAAATATACTTCACATGAAATATACAAATATTACTTCGTTTTTACAAATATTTTATACAAAATATTTGTGTATTTGATTATAATGTTTATTGAAAGACAGTCTCCTCTTATATACCCATCACATCCTAAATGCAAATGAGAATAAAAATTGAAAATTTTTTTTAAAGTGAATGTCAATTGTTTTGATAATTATTCCTTGGATTCAATGATAACTTTGAATTCAAAGCTCAAATAATGTCTAATAAAGTGTTTGAAAGTATTTTGTGAACACTTTTATAGCCATTGATTTATTACTCAAATATACTGTACATAATTGGCCACAACCTAATGGGGAACCGGTATGTGGTATACGACATATCTTTGCAATTTGTGATGTGTAATAAAAAGTTCTTCATTGACAGCACTGGAGTTATCTATCAGTGCTCTATCACTGGAGACGAATCCACAGCTGTTTAAATATTTTACGTCTAAATGATTGTGCATTTAGTGGTTGTCCTCCTGTTGTCAGATCTGATGTTGTTTTGCGTTGAAAACCCATTGATAGTATGTAAACATCGATAGGACTACACAACTAGAAAACCACAGATGTCTGGTCCTATTGAGGCAGCACAGGGATGGCATTCGGGATGAGTGTATATTCTGTGTGTCTGTGCTATTGATTGACAACAAATATAAATCAATTGTATTTGAATTCATTGAATAAATTTCATTGTCGTTCAATAGGATATTGAATGACTGATTGAGAATCACTTTCTAAATGTGTTGACAATTCATTGATAGATATATTTTTTATTTTGCTTCTCAGCCGCCCATACCTTCTCTCGTGTAACAATGCTATCCATACCATACCCTCGCAGTGAGTCTAACAGAAAAATAGCTGTGAATGTGATGTTTAAATATTTTGGTTCACTTTGACTATTGAAGCGTTAGTTTTGAACTTCAAAATTGAAAAAGTGATGAAAAACTCATATTTTTGTGTTCAATCATTTGAAATGTAAGGATGGGATAGATTTCATACATACCAGTGCACACTCACACACCAAACAAACTATCGCGCCTACCCGCTTGTGCACAGGAAGCACAGGGATGTTGTGCCCGCTTGTGATAGATCACCTTTGCTTTCTAAAAAGGGGGACATTTTTAATATTTGATTTATAAAATACTTTTACATCCCATTCCTGTCACTCATGTCTTGTTTTGCTCATTCATTTCATTGAACTTTATCTCTACTAATGATTATTAGAGAAAATTTGATACTTTTTATGTGATTTTAAATAAAATTTTTGTTTATATTTTTTACTGAATTTTAATTATTTTATAAAAATATCTTTTATTTTGATTTTGTGCTAACAGTATATAAACTGATTTATTAATACTTCAATTCAAAGACCAAACCTTTATTGCCTGTGCCATAGAATGAAACATTTTCGCTTGCTTTGTAATAAATGGGGCACCGAATCATCAAAACTATCGGCGCTCACACACACACACACACACACCATATATGATATGTGTATCGGATATTGAAAAATATAAATAATATAAAATTCAATACAAAAAACCAATCATTCGTTATATTTCTTATACCTCTTTGTGTATATCATTCACTATCGGCGTTATGTTTGGCAACAGTTCCTACCGACGCACAGACACACACACCATTTCTTCAGCTACCAGTGCCCTCTCACACAGAGTCTAATGGATTTTGACCGCAGATTTGAATACAACTCTATTTTCTTATACAGTATTTGATATATATTTGATGATAAATGAATGTTCACTTCGTTTTAGTCCCACTTTTTTTTGTATAAGCATTTTCTTTAGGCTTTCCTTACATTCAATGAGATGTTCAGTAAAGCGAAAAAGACTTTTATATTATTGAAGATTACGTTTGACTTCTTTCTCTCTCTTTCAATATATTGTAACTTATTTTTCATTTTTATTATACTTTACTTCAATCCAAACGCGTTTTCTTACTTTAGATATATTGTTATTTATTTACTGCCAGTGCTCTGCATATACCCAGAGTCGAGTCGACACCTCAAACCAAAAAAACTCTTTCTCGAGTGGTTCCATAAAAATATTCTTCAGTGACTTTTTAAAGGGTTTTAAATCCTTTTAAATAGTATTTCAAATTCAAAGCAAAACATTGAAAGTCTGTGTCTAAAGACACGCAGAAAAAAGTTCAATACTTTTATAGATTAAGTGATAATTTTTGAACAAAGAATATATGAAAAAATGAACACCAAATCAATTAAAGTAACAGAAGTTTGAGATTTGAAGTGAAATGAAAATAACATTACATTTATATAACACAACATATTGTGAGCAAAGAGTTTGAAACAAAACGCGCGGTTTGTTTGCAATATATATAGACATATATTTCACGCTTAATATTAATCGTTTCGAATTAAGGTAATGGCACCGACCGTTTCGGCCAGTGCTGTCGTTGTAGACCACCTGTTGTGGGCCAAAAACATACGGCACGGGATATCTCATCTAAACGTCTCATTAGATTTCTATTGTATATGTTCTCTCTGTGCACACAGTTATCTAATGGCAACGCATCTCCCGGTGCCCATCACTGGCAGTGATGGCAATGCATTTATCGTGTTTAGAAAAATAGATGGTCTGTGCTCTTACGGGTGTCATCCAATTGTGTTGCTCACACACTGGTACAGGCACTTTATGTAGTAGTTTTAAATACAAGACAAGTCACTCTACCGGCGCTGTGCTGGCTATGCATTGGCCGGTCATTCAGTTAATCTATGGTTCAATTTATTCTTTGACATTCTGTTTGTCTCTTATCTAAACATATTAAGCGTTGAGTCTGTTATTGATATGAAAGCACATACAGTAACAGCGCAACACATATACAGCACTATTTCGGGCACATATAGAATAACGTTGAGCACTGATAGCATTGAGAGCACAGGGAGATATTGTTTTAGAGATGACATATTGTGTAATAAAGTTTCGCTCACAATATCGAGTGATTTAATGTGCAATTCATATATTGTAAGAGTTTTTGAATTTTTGTTTATAATTCTTGAACTCAATCTAAACATAATATCAATGATTTGAATGTCGTTTTCGTTGACGAAAACCTCGTATTGAATTGCAATGCAATATATGAGACATAATTGAACTAAAATAAAGATAACTGTCTTTTGGCGGCCATTCGTGTCCTTTGATTAAAAATGATTAGTATATAGAATTTGATAATTTATTGCTCTTCTGATTAGTCCCTGGGCTTCAGACACGTTCAACAGCTGTATTAGAGCATTGGCTCATACATACAGCACTGGCATATGGGTGTGCAATTGACTCGCGTGTGCTTTGGATAAACACCAAAACCATAAGTAATATTCATATCTCAATGGCTTTAATGTTATCATCAGATACTCTAAAAGTGTTGCGCCGAAAGAAAGGGAGCCATTGGGAGGGAGGGATGGGATGAAGAGAACACATGCCATATAATGCATGTTATGCTCTGTTATATGTTATTAGACTTTGTATTGGTTTACACACAAAACACATCTCCATATCAAATGCCAAACACATATTATCCCTAAAACACAAGCTTTTGTCAGCTTTTTCAATGTAAATATTGCTCAGACTATTGTCACTATAAAACCTACCATTCCTTATCATTAACGAAAAACAACGGCACACATAGGTTTAGAGCCACATTTGCTCATTTATAAAGAGCACCGGTATATTGGGTGATGTGTTGTTTGCCATCGGATCTGATATACTCTAAAACCATTTGATTATAAAAATAGTTTCAATATCTATATGTGTTGTCAATAAGTGTCTGTCCGCGGATATATCTATCGGTGCTGCGTTTGTGCCGTCGTGTGTGTGTCTTAAGGGGGTGTCTGATTGTCGACAACACTTTTAGATAATATTTATTAGGAATCCCTCACTATTTGCTCGGTTGTCGTCGTCGGAGATGACAAACACATACTATAAGAGGTGTCGGATATTATAGTCTTGAGTCGGATGTGATTCCCATTTATTTATTCATATTTAACGATAAAAAGTAATAAACAAAACAAAACCCAACACAACAACAAGTGGTAAAGTTTTTCCTCATTTCAAACCATTATATTCTATTGGATTCTATTCTCATATAAAATATCAATATTTCTATAATTAATATAAATATTGTTTTTAAAGAAAAACACTTTTGATCTAATCATCAGTTTTTTGAGATTTAGTTAACAAAGAGGTATTAAAAGTCATATAAATTGATACCAAATATTAAACCTAATTATGTTTTGATATTTATTTTGTTATTTGCAAAAACATGACCTCAAATGAAACACACATTTGAGTGAAATTTATGAATGAATGAACAAAATAATACTTTTTAATCATTAGACATACGTTTTGAGTAAATATTCATAAAAGAAAATAACAAAAAAAAAAAAAATTAAATAAAAGACAAACCCTTTATAATAGTGTTTACAAACATTTCACTAAATATTGTGAATATATTCAACGCTTTCTTACAATTAAATGCACAGACATCAGGAACTCTGACTATACTGTAAGGTGCTATAAAATAGTTAAATTACCCTGGCTCATTTCAATACCCCTTATTATCACTGGTATTAAAAGGCATTTATTATATAATCTTCAAATAAAAGGTTTTTTTATTCACTTTTAATAAGTGTTTGAATTATTGAATGAAAGTTTGAATTCAATTGTCCTGACATGAGAATTAAGGTCTGGTGTCATCTTTAGGCGCCTATTTCCGTATGTGCCGGTACAGTGCCGGTGCTCTGTTGTCACTACTTGAGGAAGTTATTGGTTTGTGACATCCGTACGGCGATAGCGCACCGCCTGTTTGGTCAACGGGTGGTTCTCTACTGATAGCACTGACTGCTGGCGAGAGGGAGAGGGAGAGAGCGCACAGGGAGAGAGAAATGGAGAGAAAACCAAAACCATTCTTCTCTGTATTGCAAACAATATTCTGTAGCGAAAAATATTATACACTTATGAATGAATTGAAGAAAATTTGAAAATGTATTGTATTTTCAAATGAATGAATGTTTGAATGAATAGACGGAAAAGACTTCTTCACTAACGACGAGATGAGAGACCAATGCCTTTGAATGTCAATAATTAACTGATGCGCCCATTCCGAGAAGTGCCTGTGTTGTGATGCCTGTGCCCAACGCTTGTGTCTATGCATCTGTGTGTTTGTTGTTTGCCCTGTGCTCATAGTCTCGGATAAATACATGTCCTCTCAATCTGTCTGAGAAGTGCTTTTGAGATCTATTTTTCAAAAAAAGTTTTATTCAATTCGTCTTTCGGTACAAATGTTTTGTCCCATATTTTTCACTCACTTATGATATCAAACAAAAAATGTATTAATTTTTTTCATTTCAATCATTACTTAATTGAAACCACTTTTGAATTAATGATAAAAATTGAGATTTTATTTAAAATTCAATAGAATTTTGAATTATTTTTATATTAATTTTATGAAACATTTTGTGAATTCATTGTAAACTAATGTTTGCTTTGGTCTGACTGTAGGCGAAGAGGAGGACGAGATGTTGAGTATTTCGGACGACTTGGGCAACGATGAGGCGGAACCGGACGACATGGACGACAGTATTAATGTCTATTCGAGCGACTCTTCAGTCCGTAATTCATACAAACCATATGACAGTGGTGTCAGTGGTCGCGAGCTGACGATGTCGTCGACCACCCGGGCCACTAATCACCACTCAATACTGCCTGAGCTGCCAACAGAGCTTGAATTACGGCCGACAACCAGCGCCGGTGGTCTTAATCAACCGCAGCAGACGTTTATAACTGTATGCGCGCGAACTCATCTAAAAATGGGCACAATCTTTGGCCCCTATCAGGGGAAGACACGCAAGGATCCAATTACCACCTCGTTCAACTGGAAGGTAAGGCACAGTTATGCTTATCTTTTACATACAGACCATTGCAGTAGAATCTGATATATATTTGAAAGCAGTCCACAAAGTGATACATAAAGACCTATTTATGTATTATATCTCAAGGTTTGAGTTTCGCATAATTTGTTTCAATCAATTCTCAATTTGATTGTCACTGTATATCTAGATTCGTAACACATTTTTAAGGGGCATTTGCTGTAATTAACTATAATCTCATAAACACCAGACGCCAGACCGCAAAATGACTGAATATATCAATACTTAATCTCATGTAATTTGAACGCATATTTCAGGGGCAAAGAAATTGCACTTTTGAACGGGGCGGCAGAAATTGACACTTTTGGCCCCTTAATGGGGCACTAAAATGTGATGCGAATATGTATTTCATCGATGTTTCGCATTTTGACAAAAATTCATTTTATTCAATAGATGTTAAATAAGATATATTTTGTGTTTTTTTTGTTGGCATTACTATTATTTTTGTGCTAAATCTGCGCTTTTTTTACATGAATTCTTTACATCATCTGTAATCCCAGTGCTCTTTTGCACTGTTAGGATTGTGGTCACACATGAAGGTATAGAGAGGTTTAAACCAAAAATACTTTTTGTGTATGTTTTTGACAGTTTTTGATAGTTTTTTAGTTGGCATTTGCTCCCTGTGCTCACTACCACTCGAGTAGTGGAGCACTGGGATGTGAGCCCTAATGATATCCATATAATAGAGAGAAAAGTGAAATAAAAGTTTTCTTTCTTTTTTTTGATCATATCTTTTGATAATTTTTCATTTTTTGGTTCAATTATTATCGCTTTTATCGTTTCGTTTATATCAATCAATAGCTTATAATTCACTTCAAAAGTTTGATATTTAATTGCATTTTCACTTCAGATAATACTGTAATAAAAATATTATATATTTTCTCATTTTTGTTGCCATTTATTATATTTTAATCTTCTTTTGATGGAATTGTTGTAAAGATGTTAACTATTTCTCATTGGAAGACATTTTCCAAAAATCTTCTGATAATCCCTACAAAATGACAGTGAATTTTTCGGTGAAATATGTTTTGATATTCAAAACTTTAGACCACTTATTGGAAAGACATAGAATTCCAGTGAAAATGTCTTTGGTATACATATTATAATACTCTCCATATGTTTGTGATTAACTGGTGTTAAAAGCATTAAAAATATTTAAAATGCATTTTTCGCAATAAAAACGCATATATTTTACAAATGTTTAAAATATTAAACAAATTATTCATTAAAACCAAACAATTGATTAGTGTTTTGTGAATTTATAATACTTTCCATTCATTGAAATTATTTTACAACAAAAAATTGAATTTTAATAAAAGTTATTTAAATATAATTTGTTTTAATAAATATGTCAAAAATATGTCGTTTAAGCGAAATATGAAAACATTTTTCAACACAAAATCTGTTGAATTAAAAGTCAAATATAATATCGCATTCAATAATAGTTTGTGTGTTAAGGGCTTTGAGGGTTAGGGAAGCCGTCGTCTCACAGGAAAGTCGTGAAAATAAGAGCATAAGTTATGATATTAAACACAAACATATATTTAATAGAATTTGTCTCTCATTTCAATGGATTTCTCTCTTTCCTATACTCGCAATTCGTCTCAATATTGGTCTAAAGTATTACTAAAACGAATCAATGTTTGATATTTTAATATAATATATCACTTTCAGACACTTTGAATCTGATACCGGTGCTGATGTCGGTGCAGGCAAAGAATCGAATACATAATGTACACTAAATTCTTCACAGAATTGCAAACCATTATCTCATATGTATTTGAATGCATTTCTCAACAAATGTCTGAGATTTTGATAACTGTTTGTGAATTAATGTTAAATTTTAGACAAATTTCAATGAAATACTTTATTATCATTTTTTTTGATCAAATGTTATATTGTTTTTAACTACAGTACATATAAAGCTAGAGCACAGTTACCTCTTTGGTATATTCACTAGTTTTCAAATATGTTTTTAGAGAAGGGATAAAAGTTTAGAACCGAATCTATGGACAGATTATTATTAGTGGAAGAATTGAATGCATTTATACAAAAATATATGACAACAAAGAGAGATGTATTCGTTTGTCACCTCATCCCATATGAAGACAGGGGACAGAAAGAGAGAGAGCACAGGGAATAGGCATCGATTATAATCCACATATGCTTTTATGCGCTTATATTTATTATCAATAGTTAGAGCGAATACCATATTATAAACAGTATGGAAGCAATGGAAGCACCGGTAATAAAAGCTGTGTTCGCCATACAGTTCGGAGCCGCCAAAACGGTTCAGTAGTGCTAACTATCACTAATCCTGTGATGCCTTCGATGCCTCTGACACATAACCGGCCAAACAATGAGCCCAAACAATACTCATATATATATTCAATACTCAGATATATTTCCTCCGATTTGTTATACTCTATCAAATGTTTACTGTACTCAGGCGTACAGTGTCTGTTGGAGCGCCGGCATACGAGGGTATGGGTGCTGGAGTACAATCACAGGCATATTCTCTGATAAATAATACACTTATAGTTAGGAAAAGCATTTGTTGAGCCCTCGAATCAAAGCCTATGTCTGACACAAAGTATATAATATAAACGCATCCCCAATATGTGTGAGTGCACTGTCACTCTCTCCCAGTGCTCTGGTGTGACGGTTTGGTGATGTCTTTATCTGAGAGCAGCTGTTGATGTCCTCATCAGTACATATCTGTCCATAACATACACAAAGCTCTTCACGAAACACCATTCAACACATAGTCCTTTGATTTATATTACAATAATATATGTAATAATAGTTTGAAATTTATGTCACAAAAGCGTTATAAATGTGTTTCGTATTCAACAATACATTCAGTGATCATAAAATTTATTATTGAGTTCAATAAATCTCTTTTCATTACAACTAATTAGAAGAAAATTTGCACAAAAATTCAATTTTGAGTTTTCTTGCATTAGTTGTCAATGACTTTAATGTTTAGTTATGTAATAAACTTCAGTTTACATACAGTTCTCATGTGTTTTGCTGTCAATAAAATATTTAATGAATTTTATGAAAAAATATTAATATTAATATAGTATATGTTTTTGTAAACAAATTTCTACCTTATATTAAAAATATGAATACTTTTCAATTAACTCAAAATCATTCAAAAAGTGATGATTGACTCAAACGTCACAATATTTTTACGATTGAGTGAACATTAGATAAAAAAAAATGAAAACAAAATCTTATATAAGATTTCTTTAGGTTATTATTAATGTGTGCTAATCATGAATAGAGGCACAGGCATTGAGCACAGGGAGAGGATGATGTAGAGGAGGTCTTAGAGATTGCTTTAGCACACAATATGTTTACTTAGTGTTAGTATTGGAGGAAAGCCATTATAAAATGCCAAACACATCTGGAATGTGACTTTTTTCCAATGCAGTCTTCTATACTACCAGTGCTGGTGTGGCTCATATTCTGGTGGCTTAAAAGATATGATACACTAGTATATAAAGTGGCTCTCTCTCTCTCTCTCTCTCTCTCTCTCTCTCTCTCTCCCTCTCTCT
>JAQIXR010000981.1:0-16883 GCA_034700825.1 Quadroppia sp. Gr-Ori-00064
AGAGAGAGAGAGAGAGAGAGAGAGAGAGAGAGAGAGACTGTTTTGAGAGACTGTGTGCACATCAAAAGCAGACGACCAAAAATGAAGATTAATTCTGAGGCATTCAAAGTATGGTTGAGTGAACGAAAACTAACGGCAAAACTGCTCTAAACTTTTGGAATTGCATTTTCAAACATTAAAATGACAACTAATTTCAATGCAAAGATGACTTTGACAGCGAATCAGCCGAAAGAGTTGAATGCATGTGTGCTCTGTTCCCTGTGCTCACTCTCCCTGTGCTCTCCACCACTGCCTTCAAAGATGATGAGGCGCTCGAAGAAAATTAGACAAAAGACTGAATGCACAATATTTTCATAAAATAACGGATTATTTCAATTATTAACGCAATGTTTATCAGAGTTTCAATATTTAAGTCACAGTTATATAAATATACGTTTCGTTCAAAACTCATATCGTATTAAAAGATATGCAAAACTCTTATGAAGTATTCACTCATTAACTGTTCCCACACCTCATGCCATACCTATCCTCTTAACTAATCTCTACCTTCTGTCAGACATTTCATCTCTGATCAAATCAACTAAAGTTTCAAAAAAATGTTAAAACTTTAAAAATAAATTTATTACTAAAAATACATTTAATTTAATGTTTTATTGTTGAGAACAAACCGTAAGAATCGTTTGAATCCTGTTATGAATTGTTTAATAAAAGAAAATACAAAATTCAATGCAATATATGATAATAATCTGAATAGCAATTATTGTACGAATTTTATATATATTTAAATATATTTTTGCATTAATTTTATTAAAAAGACTTTTTGATTAATTGCTGTTAAACACGATTTTTAAAAAAAATGATTCAAAATTGAGGTAAACTACAACTGAATTAAGAATTGTGTTTTGAAATAATGTATAAGTTTTTGATAAAATTTAATTAATTAAAAAACTATTAATTGTTTTTTTTGTGACACTTATAACAGCTGTAAAATCAGTCAAAAAAAGAAAAGAAAAAATGAATTTTTTGTTATAAGTCATGCCATCGAATAATTATTTAAATATTTCAATACATTCTCAAAATCGTTGACAATCTACTGGACTAACGAAGAATATCTTCCATTCCATGCATTGTTACAATCATTCATTTCATATCAACTCAATGTTTGTCAGGCATTCAGTTTCAAGTCTTTCCAAAAGTTGTTTTGAATTAATATATTTTCGAAATGAAAAAAAATATATAAAAAGAAATATTTCTTATAATAAAATAAATTAATTTATTCATTGACTTTAGGAATGAATTAATTATATATATTAACAAAAAAATTGTTATTATTATATTTGAAGAGAAAAATAAATTCATTCAATAAATGTCAAACTCATTCAAGTCTATCAAAACCATTAAATTAGAGGAAATATTTTCTTGTTTTTTGTGAAATTAGTGAATCATAAGATTGTGAGACAATGTCTTCAAACGTATCGTAATCTCAAATCATAATAAAAATGAAGTATTTATTCAATTATTTAATAGTAATATAACTCATGTCTCAAATGATCTCATCATTCAATTTTGATAGACTCCATAACATCGATATAATTCATAGCATTTTTTTCTTTATAATTATTTAATATAAGGGAATCCCATATGTTTTGAGAGAAGTTAAAAAGCTGTCATTCAAAAACTATACAAGATAACTTAATTTTGTAAACGGTATTGTAGCCATCCACTTCGGGGAATTTTTCTAACATATGTAAGACCTTGGTCATTTTATTATTAATGTGAAATTTTGGGACAAATGCAAAGGTCATAGTCATAGGTCAAACTATATGAACTAGATGAGATTTAGAAGTGGGTAGTGATAGAGGATATATTGATCTTTCCAACAAGGTATAGACGGTCAAAATCGGTCGAGTAGTTTTTTCATAACTCTATTTCGAATATCATGAAAATAGGATAAAATCAATGAATTTTCAAGTTTTATTGATATTTTTGAAAAAATATTTTTTACTAAAATTTCAATAAAAAAAATTCAATACAAAAATTTAAAAATTTAATAATTTTATACTATTTTTCGATATTCGAAATAGAGTTATGAAAAAACTACTCGACCGATTTTGACCATCTATACCTTGTTGGAAAGATCAATATATTCTCTATCACTACCCACTTCTAAAACTCATCTAGTTCATAAAGTTTGACCTGTGACTATGACCATTGCATTTGTCTCAAATTTTCACATTAATAATAAAATGACCAAGGTCGGTCATTAGTCAGAAAAATTCCCCGAAATAGATGTTTAAGATAGCGTTTACAGAATTAAGATATCTGTAATAGTTTTCAAATGAGAGCTTTATAACTTCTCTCAAAACATATGGGATTCCCTTATATAATTATTTTCTTATTGTTTTAACACTCCTTACCTCCCTTTCCTCCCTTTCCTCTCTGAAATGTTCTTTTATAGAATCATTTTTATAGACAGATTTTAATCACTATTTTTTTAAATAATTGTTTATATATTCAATGAAAAAAATAATCTGTAATTCAATAAAAAATTAATGAATGAGTTTTAATAACGAATTTATTTAATAAATAATAGACTTTAAATGATTAATAATTTGACTCAATGTTTAAATCACAGAATAATTTATAAAGAATTGATTGATTGTTATTACAAAATAATTATAATTGACATCAAGTGCTAATCTATTGTATAAATTAAGTTTATATTCGAGTCCTTTTCACTACATTATAAATGTAAGTAAAAAAACGACTGATCGGAACGGTATGAGAATTGAATTCATAATAATTTGTGATTAATCTTAAAATTCTGCTAAAAATAAAGCCAATAATTCGCTTTAAATTCATTTCTTGTTTTAATGTGTTTTTATAATATATTTTTATATTTTCTCAAACATTGACTTTAAGTATTAAATTAATTAAAACTGTTTGTCATTGTCTTCAAAATTCAATATTATTTGATATTTTTGAAACTTTTTGAGTGAAGAGAAAATATTCAGTCGTTTGAGTCGATGTTAATATGGATTTTGAAAATATTTAATCATTTATTTTGATAAGAGATAAGACATATTCAAACAAACAGTATTTGATTGAAAATTATTGCAAACAAATAAGAAAATAATAATTAATAAGAGTTTCATTTCAGGGGTTTTTTCGCTCTTCCAAAGAATGACAAAAAATATTTAAAAATTTTATTCGTAATTAATATGAAGTTTAAGTAAAATTGATTTATTATTGCTTTTCATCACATAATTACGAAAATTCACAAATTTATAATACATTTGGAAAATACGTTAACACAAAAAATGCAAACCCGGATCCTTTTGAGACAAACGCAACAATATTTAAATAACTTGTAATTCAAACATAAATATTGTATAAATCAATGTATTTTAAGATTTTAAATATGTTTTCAAATTTAATATAAATTTTTCATTATTTCAATAAACGGATAATTAGTTACTCTTTTTGTATATATTTTACGACCATTTCATGTATTCCTCAAATCATTCATTCAATCAAAAGCCAGTTTTTGTTCAAATATTCTTTGAATACATTAAACACATTTATCACTGGAGTTGTTGTCAGACCTATCGGTGACGTCGAGGACGTGAGACCGAAAACGGTTGGACAAAATACGGGACAAATGTATGAAAAAGATATAAATAATGGGAATTGTATTTTATAGCCACTCATATCTGATGGCGCAATGGTTTTGGTAGTGTTTTTAATAATGAGCCAAATGGTTGTGCTAGTGATAGGCAGTGCCGGTGATGTAGAGCACAGATAGCACATAACGTAACTCTTTTAGAAGTAATTTCCCAAAACTATCATTAAATTGTTTGAACGAAAACATAATTCAAATGAAATTAATTTCTATTTTGCATATAAGCTGTCAATAAAAATAATGAAATATTAGGCGCTCAGCTCAATACCGACGTTCCTCTACAGCACTATTTATAGCCAATTCTCTCTCTTTCTGTTCAATATATACAGTAATTCTTTCGATATTATTCTGTTTGAAAATATATATTTCCTTCAATTGGATGCAATAAATCTAATTCTAACCACAATTGAGTATTGAATATCAGTTCAATTCAGACAATATTATTCAATACAATATACAGAGATCACAACATCAGTGCAACAATACGTTATGGAGAAGAAAAAGTTGAGTCAAAAATTTAGTGCCAGAAGTCTTTTGGTCGCAAAAACTTTTAATACATTTGGACAAAACAAACCATTGATTCCCACATTTTTTACCGGCAAAAGAAGTAAATCATTGAACATAGCATTCATTGTCAATAACTAAGCGATACCTTTAAAAAAACACATACAGTACAGCAAAGGCACTGCTTTTTCAGGTCTATCATACATATCACACGGGCTTCCAGTGAGACAGACCGTGATCTCAGTGCACACATAACAGATCCCTGTGCTGTGTATGAAAAGTTTGAAGTTTGAGATATGAGTGTTTCATATAAATGGCATACTCTCTGTCTGTCACTCTTTCTTATGGACAGATAAAATATGATTGTGAGCCGGGACTGTCATACACTATGATGACTAATTTGAAATATGTCCCTTTATGGTCCTCATACCACTCTCCTCCCCGTGCCGGTCCCCTCTGCCCCCACCAGTGCCCCAAAGCCTGTGCTAAAGCACAGTGAGAGCTATGCGTTAGTGTTTCCCCTTTCCATATATCAGTCGTAAGTTTGACATAAATGCTGGCATTTCATCAATCACTCAGAGCTGTAGTTCCACTAATATTATGTCTGCACTCTATGCACATCTGCCACATCTCTGGCCTATTTTGATCTCCACTGCAACCCAACAACGCCTCCATTCCTCTTATGAATCATTAAGTTTGGAGATTAAGTCGAAAACAAATTAACACTTTTTATACAAAAACTAATTGTGAAACACAGGAGAGATGTTTGAAAAACCATACATTCCTTACGTAAAAACATTTTCAATGCTATTGTAATGATTTGAAAGAGTAATAAACATATAATATATTCTTTGAAGTCATTAATTGAAATCTTTTCAAAGTAATCGATTCGTAAAGTTTTTCCTCATATTTTGTAATTACTTTTTAGGTTAACAAAAGAAAACTAATATTTATTTGAAGTTTGCCTTAAAAAAGGAGCGAATGTTATATCAAATGGCAATCTAATGCCTAAACGGATAACAGAAATAAAATGAGACAAATGTCACGCTTGATGTGTTTGGACGGAATAACTCACTTACTCTCAGTTGTCAATAAAGTTGAGAGACATCTGCAAAGTCGGAGATAATGTCACCAATTATACGATTATACCAAAGCACAAGAAGTTCTCAAAACTATATTCAAACAACAAAATATTGAATCACTTATCAGACCAGAAGCTCTCTCTCTCTCTCTCTCTCTCTCTCTCTCTCTCTCTCTCTCTCTCTCTCTCTCTCTCTCATCAGATTCAAAATGAACTCATTTCTCAATCAAAACCCATTTGACAAACGTTTTAATACTTCAATCAATAGATAAAGTCTTTCGAGTCAATCATATCTCAAATAAATGAAACAAATTTTTATTTTTAGTAATAAATTATAATATTATAATTCAATTGATATTTACAATGAATTAAATTGAAATGTAATGATTGGCGTCTAATGTATGGTATAGTTTGTGATCACATCGGAAGCACAAAAGACAATAACAATTCATTATGACTTTTGGGCTCAAATATGTTATTAAACTTTTTTGTATTTTCTGTTAAAACAATTAAATCTTATTTTGAAATTACATTTAAAGTCATAATTGAAAATCAGATTTCATTTGTTTTTTATTATTTTCTGAATTAATATTTTTTTTCGTTAACTATTAGTCTATCGATCAATAAATTTATACAATCCAAACATCGATAAGATTTGTCTTTTTGTTTTCTTTGTGTCATATCTTATATTCAAATATTGCAATAATTATTCAAAAAACAAATTTTTGTCACAAACTCTGCAATCGATTTGTGGTCAAAACCTTTTACAATCATAATTAAGAAGTAATGATAATTATATTTAATTTTGTTTTGGTTCAAAAGTGATGATATGATAGTGAGCTCAGAGTAAGTTTGCTTCAGATGACGTCTAACGCCCTTTAAATCGCTTTCAATGAAACAATCGTTTGAATCAATGAAACAATATTTCATTTTTTAATTAAAATCTATTTTTCTTTTATAATATATTTATAGATATTTTGCAATTCATAATAAATTAGACATATTTTGAGGACAACTGTTTCGCCAGTTCTGTATACTTCAAGAACTTCGAGTGAGTGCTCTCATTGGCACCGATACTCGTCTCACAATTCACTGAACTTCCGGCTCCGCCACCACTTCCGTTGCCTTCTTTGCTACTGTTGTCGTGATTGTGGTTATGAACATTACCTGTGCTGTTGACACCCATAGCCAAATCGGTCTTCAAATGTGTTTTACTGAAGTGATGTCTGAAAGCACCCTTCGATGTGAAGGAGGCGTCACAATAGGGGCACTTAATTGAATGTTCATTTTTGTGATGTCTGTCATCGGAAACGGCGGCCAAACTCTGTGCAGATGAAGTTGTGGCGTCATTACAGGCCCAACTGAAGGCCAGTAGGGATGGCGACATCCCAACTCCGGCACCGGTATTGCTATTGGAGTGGTTTATTGTCCTATTTTTTCCCGAATCTGTTTTATCCAAAAGTTTCTGCAATTGCATCAAAGGGTGAAAAGTGTCGGACTCTGTGTTCGAGCACTTCCTATTCGGTTTACTCTTAGTTCGTGAGCTCTTGTCTGTGGATGTGGTGGTCGTGGTGCTGATGGCACTGGTATTACCTATTCTATTGGTCTTTTCTCTATGGGTTTGGACTTTACTTTTGGTGATTGTTTGCCTTTGAATGGGAGACGTCGACAGCACAGGACTTTTGGCCACCTTCTCATCATCGCTGATATCACTTAACTTCTCATTGAATTTGGTTTCATGAGTTGATTGAGGGGTCGATCGGTTGGAGTTATGGGAATGGCTTTCACTTCTTGGGCTCATGTTTTTGGTTTTGAGTTCGGACTCGTCTTCACTCTTGACTGATATCAGTGACGAAATCGGAAACGAAAGCTTTGGTGAAGTTATTTGAGATGAACCACATTTGGACTTAAACTGGGATTCAATGTTAATATGAAAACTGTTTTCACTGTCGGAGTCATCACAGGAGTCGACACTACTTATAGAGCCGTTGCTCTCCTTTAGAAGCTCTAGAGGTAATGGACTGTTTGATAGGTGTCCACTACTTCGACTACTGGCGCGGCCGTCATTGTACAGCTCATTGGAATGGTTGCCGTTACGACTCCAAGGCATGGGAGGCATGTGCTGCCACGGAGGACACACTTCTTCGTCGATTCCAAGCCGTTGTAAAATACCTGTTGTTTGAGATTTTCTTGTCTTTGGATCAAAACTTTTTTCTATAAGTTTTTCGATGGCATTGAGAACTGAGCCAAAGCCAGAAGCACTGGTAGACTCGCCTGCGTTCGCCTCATTTGTTGCCTCAGAGGAATCGTCTTTGACTTCAGATCCGGAATGAGGTTTGCCTTCACTTTCAGTCGCTTCCGTTTTGATATCTACCTGAGGGCTAACAGTCTGTCCTCGACTGGGAGGGCCGGAACGTGAGCCACTCGAAGAGGGAGACCTGACTCTGTCGGGCGATTTCTCTGACTTCACCGAACGCAACGCCAGTTTCACCTGTGCTTTGCATAACTTAATGTGTGAAATGAAGTTCTTGGACTCAACTCTCTCATGACAGTCGTCGCACTGGATGTGCTGTCCATTCGCACCGCCAGAAGCGGCACTGCTATCACTTTCCTCTCGTTCCTCTTTGGTCATTTCCCGCCTTTCCAACTCCAGTAGCTTTCTAACGGGCAGAGACTTCTTCCTGCGCTCGCGAGTCTGTCTGCGCCTTCCGTGTCCGCCTTCGGTGATGCTCCTGAGGATGTGCTCCTTGTAGTGGGAGTTCTTCACCATATGATATGACAATTCTTTGAGCGAACCGAACGCCTCGTCACACACTTTGCAGGTGAGCACCGCATTCACCTGTGCCTGAGTCAACTTGTCCTCAGGTGTGCGCCATGAGATGATCTGTTCCTGACTTATGATATTTGTGTAATGCTGGGTAACTTTCATATGGGTTGTCATGTCTGCCAGTGTCTTGAATGACTGTCCGCACCACATGCCTAACATTGCAATAAGAAATGCATTTGTAATTCATTGCAAAAACACAGACTTTTGCCATAAAAGTAAGATTTAGAGACCTTTCACTCCAAACATATATTGGTTTTTCTCATAAGAATTTAATGTAGAAAAGGATTGAAAAGTTGACCGAAAAAAATATTATTAACTTTTCTTTACTTTTTTCGTCACTAAATCAAACTTTTTTGCAAACTTTTTCACTAAAACTATATATCTTTAAAAAACTGAAAATATTTTTGATTAACTTTTAATGATATTTATGAACAAAACGCTTATCATTAAAAGTGCGGAATTTTTTCGCTTTAATTTTATTTTATGCCTAACTATAAATCGTATTTTGATTTCATAAAATTTTTTAGTTAAACATTATTTAAACTAATTATTAACTGAAAAATAATTTATTTGACTTCTATTCAAATGCGAATAACGAACCATCAGTTTATTGCTTCATAACATATATTCAGAGCTGAAGAGAGAGAGAAAAAAACACTAAAAACGTTTTTTCAAAGCCTTGGGCTTATTATTCACAGAGTTTTAAATAACAGATTATATTTATTTTGCTTTTAATCATATTTATTATTTGTCATATTATAATCAATCTTAAGAAACGCTTTTTTCTTCTCTCCGTTTATCGCCAAATACTTAATATTAAATCAATTTTAAAACAAAACAAAATCTTTGTTCAATTTTTCAAATCTTCACTCAAAACGTTCAACAAAATTGTTGAACAATTAAATTTGTTTTAATAAATAACAACAACAATAATAACACTAAAATACTATCAAATTTTAATTAATGTATTCTCTGTTTGACACAAAAAGATGATTTTGATAAATAAATCTATTTTTTTCTCCATAATTCTTGAGCCCAAAACTGGCACTCATTTTGTGTGAAAAAAATAATTTATTTATAATTTATAAATTCACGAATTGTATAGAAATCACGGTTTTTAGTGTATAACTAATGTTCTTAATGTTCACCCAATTTATAAAATATCTTCAAAAGGCATTTAAATGAGAAAAGGCTCTGAAGAACAATAAACTTAACCTTTTTTTGGTTCAATTTTGGCCCAAAAAATTAAATTAAATTTATTTTTTATAAAATTAATTATAGAAAGTATTGCACGAATTGAGAGGTTTTAACAATTAATTAAAGTTATTATTAAATCAAATTTTTATCAATTATTCGCTTTTGAATAATGGCTTACATTTAAGTATTTGTCGGGTCTGTTCGGCCCCTCGCCCTAACCAAACATCCTGTCCTCTGACCAGCTTTCGAGGTAAACCGACGTTGTTTTTGGCCAAAACTGATGAACTGATCGGTTCTTTCGTCAGAGAAGTCGTCGGTTGATGTGATGACTGTGTCGTCTGAGCACCACTTGGACTGAGGGTGGGGTTGCTGTGGGCAGAGGTGGCCGCGTGTTGCATACCAGCCATTCCACAACGAGGACTCTTCTTCATGTGGTCAGTCATTTCGGCTAAACTTCTGAACGATTCCTTACACCAAACACATGTGAAGACATCCCGAGTCTGTTCACTACTTCGGTTAATCCATTGGGTTTGCCATGGATTCTGACGACCGCTATGACTCCCAGCCGGCACTCGGGCCGGGGATGTGGACGATGAGGGGGAAGACGTGGGAGACGTCTTCGATGAGATAATATGATTCTTGAGTTTTCCGTTCCAGACATTAGTCATGTCGTTGTGGTTTTGCTTTGGAGGCGTCATGACTCTGGGCATGGAATAGCTCCAGGGGCTCGAAGAATCAAACCGTGGAATCTTTGCTGAAACCGAGGACTTGACTGAGCGCTCATATATTCGTTTCGAAGCACCGACAGACAGATCGAGTGGACAGTCATTTCGGACACGAGTCTCGCCTTTGTCTATATCTTTGGTCGATAGAGATTGTGGTCCATTGAGTGATGGTTTGGACACAGATTTGTTTGGTTTGCAACTGAAGTCCAATGGGGCCGATATGTCATCTGTATCCATCGGGACAGCCGTTTGAGGCGACGGCTTATCCGTGGATGTGATATCACATTCACTGTGAGAGGACTGTGAGCTCAGGTATGTTTGTTTCGAGTCATTAGTTTTGTTTGCATTGAGAGCAGTGGTAATCTTCGGCGAAGTGAGAGCGCCGTCACCTGAACTCAACCTCTCTGTGTGTTTGATAACAGCTTTGACTTTATTTTTTTGCGCATCTCTTCTCTTATTATTAGAGGCGTTGTTATTGTCGTTATTTTTATTATCAATTGTTTTAGCATTTGATTCAACACTACTGTCCTCTGCGTCAGAAGCACTTGGTTGTGATTTAGCACTGGAACCACTGGTTCGACATTCATCAAGAGTTGTGGTGTTGGACTCATTGGTCTCATCCTCGCACAGCTCTTTCGGTTGAGTGGCTGCACCACCTTCTGTACCTTCTGTACCTTCTGTACCTTCCGTTCCTTCAGCGCCGTCAGCTCCGTCTTCCCCTAAGAGCACATTAGAATAGATTGAAGATTAAGTTGAGGGCAAAAAAGAGTACATATTTTGCATATAATTATCATTAAAAAAAGTGATTTATTAAACATTGCATTCACTGAGAGTTAGAGTGAATGCAATTATGAATAGAGAATAGAGTGAGGAATAAGTGACTCGTTTTGACTCGTTTGTGATTAGCTCTAAGACTGAGATGTAATAAATATTGCATAAGGAATAATGTGTTTATGGTTTGGTTAGTCGTCTCTCACAACTGGCTATGGCTTTATTGCATAACTTGTAGGTGGCTTACAATCAGCGCTCACACACACAAACACACCACACATACCAGTGCTCTTTTATGACTAAAACCCTATGAGAGTGAGAGAGAGATAGTGAGCACAACGATCGGAACCGAATATTTGATGCCTTATTGTGCAAAAGCGCCGGCTTTTAATGTATCCATTTATATACAAATTGATAATTGGGTTCATTCGCATCCATTCCCTTCAAGCTCACAATCACTTTAAACTAACCATAACTCAACACAAAGAGTTGTCTCATTGAGTTCGGGATCAGTTAGCGGTTGAATGGAATTATATTTCAGTTCAACAGATGAGACAAAAGACATATATTGTGTCAAAGGTTTTGATTTCGTCTTTAAATTTGTAAATAAAGTATTCAATTGAAGGACGTCTTATGTCTGGTCCAAAACAGTCCACTTTAGGCTGGGATGAGATGTAAGTTCTCATCAAATCATGCCTAAAGTGTCAACAATTTATTAGCAAACCATTGGAGGGGATCCAACCGCTTAGACAGCACAGGCTATCGAAGAGCTAACTGTGCGAACATCGCCTAAACCTAACTCTGTTTTGACGACAACCAAAACTATTGTAAAAAAGCTATTATTAAATGAAAAGTCTTTTCAATAGTTTTTCAGTAGTTTTTCGTTTGCTATTCAAAGCAGCACTCATTCACTCAAACGTTGGGTTCGTATTAAATGTTAAAACATTTAAACGGCTTTAGAAGACATGGAATGAGTTTTGAGTTTAGCTCACAATCACATCATATAAGCATAAGTCAAAAATGTATAAATTCTCTCATAATTCAAGTCAAGGGAGAAAAAGATTTTCTATTGGAAGGCATGTCGTTATTCAGGTGTTGTTCGTCAGTAAATGCCTTCTTTGGTTCTGTTATTTATGTCTCGACTTATTTCTCGAAAAATGACTTTCATTCAGCCTTTTGAGCCCTTTTCGCCTCAATAATCAATCAATCATTTGTTTCGGATCATTTAAGGTGGGGAAGGGGTTCATATGGGCTGAGGGCTGCCAATGAAGATCGAGATTTATATACACAGTTAACTTGTGAGCACTAACACCAAAACCGAACCGAAGCGAGAGTTTTGGGTTCGTTATGTTTGACAATAGTGTTGGGAGTAATCAAATCAAGTCTAAAGAAAACCTAAAGAGAACCGGATATATGGCTGGCTTTTGATGGCTTTCAATGCATTTGTTTACATGAGGTTGTGTTGGAATTTGACATAAATCATCTAGGACATCATCAGCGCCTTTGACTAATATTTGAGGTCACAATTGGGTGGCGGACGGCATGGTATGGGCTGTAATGGCACCAAAGGCCTTGAAATGCTTATTAAGCGGAGGATAGCTTTGATTGAAATTATTATTTCAAAAAATATATATTAGTTTAGGTCTTGAGAGAAGAAAAGGTGGGAATTGCAGAGCGAGGGGAAGGGAAGGCAACGAACAAAATTGTATTAAGTATTACACGCTTTTAAAGAAATAATACTCTATTAAAGTAATAGTATTTTTCATATATTTAATAGTATTTTTGATTCAGTTCATCAGAAGCTATAAATAGGACCCAGAATAGTGTGTGTTTGAGGCGAGGCATACGATGAACATCAATATAAATGAGTACTTTTCATGTATTTTATCTGTTTTTATGAATTTTTATTATTATTTTATTTTCATTTTTGGCATAAATTTCTTCGTTTGAAACTAATAAGTAATAACTTATAACTAATACAATAATTCTCTTCACAACATATTATGCATAACTGGCAAATATGTGCACGAATTTCAAACAAAATTTCAAACAAAGGCTCATTTAATAGCGGAGGGTCAAGTGGGCACAGGTAGGCACGCCTGCCGGAAGACCCGAAATCCAGTGGAAATAATTAAAAATGCTGGCCGTGATTGGGTCGTCCCTGTCGTTGATTATGATTCGGTGGGTGGGCGGCCATAGCGCTAACTAACTATTGTAATCAGTGCCCCGAACTATACCTGTGCTCGCAGTCACTAACAGACAGAGCTCTCTTCAAAGTCCATAAATCACTGAATGGTTGGGTCGAAGAACGCAATAATAATTTACGCCAAACTAAAACTAATTTAACGCAATGTATCAGAAATGAAGAAATTTATTTATATTCAATTGCGAGCCATAACAGTGACACCCCTTCCAGCCTGAGCCTCAGTATATATATGAGCTGGAGGTTTAGGCCAACACCAGTCGGATCCCATCCATGTCTAAAGTTTGCGTGCATTTCATTGAATGCCTTCAAATGCAAAAACTGCCACAAATTGCGATACATTCGCATCGAAAACATTTATCATTATATTCATAAAATGCTTTTTCTTTTGTTATTACTATAGACTAAATGCTAATAAGTTTTAAACACAACAATGAGAATCAATAGAAGCGAAAGACAGGTGTAATTTGTTTTATTTTTATATCGTTTGCAAACAAAAATGCCTTCAATTTGGCTGCGATAGTGAATAAGGGATTCATAAGCCGTAAAGTTCACAACAAATTCAATTGAAGACAATTGCATAATAAGGGGGAATTCATTCAATGGGATGAAAATCATTGAATTTTTGAACCAAATTAATGTTAATGGAGTTTATAGTAATGCATAAAATCATTAAAAGGGGCTCACGATATGAGCCATGTCTTTATGAATGCAATTTTTATAAGGGATTTACTGATTGAATAAAAATAAACTTAATATAAGTTAAGTAAAAATCTTTAAATATTCACTAATTTATTCGAAAGCAATAAATATTATGATTCAAACCAACTTTTTTTGCCATCATTTATACTATTAATTATACGCTATTAATGAAGAAAATACAGAATTATATAAAAATATTACAAATTCAGAGACCATTAACTTCAAAATAGCCTTCATTTCAATTTGAATGCAATTATTAATTGTTGTTTTTTGTTGGAAAAAATCCAAAATTATGTAAATGTTTTGCTATTTTAAAAAATTATTAACTTTTAAATAATTGAATTTATGTAAAATTAATGATTATCTCAAAAGTCAATCAAATCTCAAATTCATTTGTTATAAAATAATAATCATTTTCTTAAAGAAATTATTACAAAAAATTTTGAGTTATATTTCTTTTACTCTTGTATTAAATGCTTATTCTTTTGACAGTTTTTGATGAGAAAAAACATAAAACTTTATTATTCAATCAAATTAATGAAACCATAGATTAGAGACATTTGAGTAATGATTGGAAAGAAGAGAATTTCATTTGAAAAGAAATGATATATTTTTTGTTATCATTTATATTATAAAGTTTTAAATGAAAATATAGACGACTTTATGTCATAAAAACTATGGTTTTGTCATTTGGAAAAAATCTGATAAATAAAAAAAAGTTATGAAATCATTGAATCGATTGCTTCAGAAATAATGTGTAATCAGAGAAAAACAGACCGAAAAGTAAGTTAAGTATCAAAATGTTTGTCATTTAAAGTCATATCAAAGCGAATCAAACGTAAAGCAAACGTAAAGCAAATTCACATAACAAGTGATTGACGATCAAAATCATGAAAGAAAAACAACTTTTCAAAAGAATTAAAGATCAATACATTGGGAGAGAGTGAGAGAGTGTATGGGAAGGCATACTTCATATCAATCAAATGATGAAAAATGATATTTTCTGATGTGTCTGAGCTTTTCAATCATAGATATATATAAGTTTGAAATATATATATATAATGTGAAGAATGCAATAATCACTTGAAAATAGTTTTCGTGTAAATTCACATTAAAAATATCAAAAAGTCTATCAAAAGTTAAATCATTTTTTGCCAAATATATAAAAAAATGAATAATAAGTCATTAATTTTATTGCGCTTTCGGACAGAAAATAAATTCTTTGACTTTTTATGTGAAAAGATTGATGTTTTTGAGGGAAAATATTTTTAATTAGTCTTACTTTTGAGAAGTAAATTGAGTTAAATATTTGTTAAAAACGGAAACATTTGAAACATTGACTCAAAAAATATTGTATAAAATTATTCTTCAAAATGTGTCAAAAGAGATATTCTCAGAATATTATGAAACATTTGAAAGAAGTTTTGAAAATTAATTATTAATAAAAAGGTAGTTAAAGGCCTTTCAATAGCCATTCAGGGCTTCTAATTAATAGGCATTGATTGACGTAATGATAGACTGATTGCAAGTTGTTTTGCATTTTAAATCTCATTGAAAAATAAAAATTATTTTTGTTAATATTGAAAATATTTTCTCTTATTTTTATTCTAGAATTTCTTTGTAAATTCGGACAGAAATAAAGGGTTAAACTTAATAATGAATTTATTTGAACGTAAAACAAATCAAATGATAAAAATGATGTCAAAATATTTTGGTGAAAATTCAGATTAATTTCATATCAAATGAAATGCTATTTTAAATGAGTTGAGAAAAAATTAAAACATAAGTTATATTAATATTTGGCCCAAAAATAATCTAAGGATTACTTAATTCAGATTTTTATGTTCATAAAACTGATGAGAAAATCACGACTTTTTTGTACACGAATTTGTAATACATTTTAATAGTGGAAACCAATGGAAATAACGGTTTGATTAATTTGCTTCAAACAGCCATCAGATAATAAACTCATATCTAATATATCGGAAATAAGGTCGCCGTCAATGAAATTAATTCATTTGAATTTTCTTTATAATAATGAAACTGATGTTTAACTCATTTGCAATGAGCTGTATGTTTGGCCAATGGGCCGATACATCAACAAAGCCATTAACTATTAGTGCAAACATCCATTAATAGTGCAAAAATTGCCCTAAAGTTGTCCAAAACGGCTATCATTTAATATAAAAAATATTTGATATTATATTAAAAACTATTAAATTTATGCACAAAAGACATGAAAAATATTCATACTTTCACTCAAATTCTCTCTCTCTCTCTCTCTCTCTCTCTCTCTCTCTCTCTCTCGCTCTCTCACCCAAAGACCGGATTTGAATTGATTTGACAGAATATTAATGATAATAATAATAAGAAGTCTTCAGAAATATAATATTATTCTCATAATAAACTTTAATGGGTTTCACATTTCAGTCGAATATTATTATTGGAAATACTATACAAATCTGAGCACAAAAAAACATAATAATAAACAATAAGTTTTGAATAGTTGTCACATTTGGTGCTAATCGATGAAAAAGTTTTTAAAATCTATCCGTCTATTGGTTTATACATATATGTTGCTCATCAACAGCACAGTTAGCATAGAATTATAGCCAAAAGGCATTGCAGGCAAAGAAATGTTGATAAGAAGAGAGCAGTTGACGACTGAATCGACACTCCATTCACTTGTATTGCAATTCATGTGATTATATAAAGTATATATTTTTGAACATTTATTAAAACTCAAGGTTTATATGAGTTTTTTAATTAGCTCCGGGCTATCGGTGCCAACATTAGCGCCAACTGTCAACACTGCTGTTTGATTATTTCATACGGAAGAGAATAGACGACAAGAATTAGATGTGAATTTAGATGAGAGGAACAGAAGATATTTTGCATGGGAAATGACCAGAGAATGAACAGTTCCTTCGGTGCAGACCTCCAGTGCCACCATAATGAGTGCCATAGGTTTAGAACATTTGAAATATATTATAATTGACAAAAAATTGATTGTTTGCACAAAGAGTGTGAATGTCTGTACGAGTAATGGGATCGACGAAAGCGAACAACCCTTATATCACCGGATGTTTATAATACTGTATTAATAGCGCACACAATACAGTCGTTTCCGATGTCTAAGCACTTTATACGCATTCTTAAGCACTTCTTACTTTTTCTTAAGCACTTTTTAC
>JAQIXR010000982.1:0-16875 GCA_034700825.1 Quadroppia sp. Gr-Ori-00064
TCTCTCTCTCTCTCTCTCTCTCTCTCTCTCTCTCTCTCTCTCGCATGTGCTAGTACAATGCAATTTTTTTATCAGTACTTTTTGTATTGGAATTTGCAATTCATTGACTGTCAAAGTGAGTGAAGATATTCATCAAAGTTTTAAACAAGTTTTTGAGCACACAATTGAAAAGCAGTCGTAAATACTGGAGAAGTTAGTCGTCAGTCATAAGACATTCAACACTTGATTCGAGAGCAGAATTGTTATCAGAATATTATATAAAATATTAGATTAATAGAAGCCCAACAATTGTCAGCTGAATGTACTCTAGAGTACAGTGTAGTGTATTTCATAATATCTCTTATCATTGTTTATAAGTGTTTGAATTCAATCAAAAGTAATATCTATTCAAAACTAATCGAAACATCAAATGTATGCAAAAATATATTGTTTTATTATTACAAAGAATTGAGAGAATCACAGGATTTACCGATAGTTAAACATTGTTTAAAAAATAAATATTACATCAAATGAATGCAATTGTCATTCATTGACAGTTTAATTATTACTGTAAGTCCGGAATCCTTTTATAGTGAGTGTAATTGCAAAGAGATATCAAAATATACGAAAATATTTTTCTCGACTATTTATTATCAATAGAAATAAAGAAATTTTTTCCCATTTGATAAAATTTCATTAATATCTGGATTTTGATATATCTTATGAAATATTTGATAAGTTTTTTTCAAGTATTAAATCCAAGAATTTTTTATTCTGTTTTCGTAAATATGAAACTTTTTTTGTGATTATAATTAACTGAAGGCCTGAATGAAATTCTTGTTAATAGATTCGTCAGAAAATTTAATTACATTTAATTAACTCCAGAGATATTTTCCGCACATTTCATACATTAATTACTAAAAGCAAACCCAAAACCCAAGCCTTAATACCTGAGCGCAGATATCATATAAATTTGAGTTAACTCAGCTCTTAATAAAGTTCTCCAAAGTGTTAATTTGTGAACACATATGCACTACAAGTTCAGACACTTTCGAGTGTGGCCTCAAATGAGAGAATTTGCTAAGAGTTAATGAATTTTAATATTTCTCTAACACTCTATATATGCCTTTACCCATACCTATAGCCGTTTCCTCCGTTGTCATAAATCGCAGGAATATATCCAAAAATAAAACCAGAAATTCATTAACCGAACGATAGGTTTAAAACACTGAACGCTATTTGTAGAGTAACTGAGCGCTAGTGAGAACTGTCGCCCCCATTGTATGTGTGCCTTAATTGCACGTTTGCCTTAAGGCCCAAAACACACACCAAATGGTCTTTCACTCAATATATGGTATATATATTCCTCGAAGAATAAACTACTGCAACGGTATTTGATTGTAGTGTTAGCGCCAAACCACCGGTGCTATGGATTCGCATGTGTTTTGTTTATAGTGAAAACACAGTTCTCTTCTCTGCTAATGAATGGCCAATGACTTTCATAAAGTGTATTCCTTTCGACATTGAGTTTATAATTTGATTTTTTGAATCTCGTGTTTGACTGCAATAACTCATTTGAACACAAATTGCAAAATTAAAGCATTTTTTAACAATTAAGTCTCAAATATGATATTAGAGTTTTCTGTGAATGACTTTAAATTTTATGAAATATATTATCTTTAATGAGTTATAACAAACATAATAAACATAATTAAAATTTGTAATTAAGTTATAAATAGATATTGACTTTCATTATGAAATTCTCATTAATTTTTTTATATATAAAAATAGTAATAAATATATAATTGTTTTTGAAATTGCAATTCAAATGTGAAGTGAATATTGAATTAAATAGAAATTGTTTTTTCATTTCATATGAACAGGAATTTTAAAACAAAAATCTTTGACATGTTTTTGCATAACATTAAACAACTTGTAATTGAAGGGAATTTTTAAAGTGATTTTGATTTTTGAATATCAATTGAAAACATATAACTTTTGAGTGCAAATTGAAATAAATTTTCAACATTTTTATGAATTATTCACAAAAATATTTATTCAGAGTTGTTATAATCAGAGCTAGTCTTGAGTACATGTGCTGTGAAGCTAAAGGTGCCCTCATTTAGAAAGTTCTTTCAGTTTTTACAACTTTGACAAACAATTGAATTCGAGTACACTTTTAGCACCAATTGATATACAGGTATAAAACGTTTGCTCAAAATCTGCGATCACTTCAACATTCGTTATCTCAATTGAATGGACATTCTTTTGGCTTTTATTTGTCGATAACTGTATCCGAAGGTCCCATAAAATGCCAAAATCAATGGCAATGCTATTCAATGATTCCATAAATTTATGGGATATTCGTATATAAAAAAAAGTTCAATAAAAAAGAGAATTATTTCTAAATAAAAGTCCATTTCTTTGACTGCTTTGACATTCACTAAAAGCAATGTTTTATTTCTGCGGACTTTTGAAAAAATTTCAATAATTTTTTCAAGTGTTATAGACATTAGTGCGGTGTCTGCACATCAATTAGTGACCCACTGGTGGCACTTGAGGCACAGGCACTCACTCTCTGATGGACACAACACACCCAAAGTGTCGATCGAGAGGCAGGAATGGTATATAACCGGTGCGAATGTTCGCCAAATTTACTGCAAAAACATAATATAAACGTAAAGTAAAAGTTGAATAAATATAAAGTAAATGTATTAATACAACACTCGGACCCGGTATAAAAAGGCGGACCACCTCTGGTGTGCCACTTCTGGCACAGAGTTATCCCAATGTATAGCCTGTGCTCTATTGTCACTACTGACAAAACCATTACCGGAGAGGCACACATACACTCTCACTCATAGACTAGTGTGTGTGTGCTCTGGCACTGGCACTGGACTGCCATTCATGACATTAAAGCACAGATAAGTTGTCGATAAAAAGTCGGACGAATTATCGCAAACACATTAAACACGGAATGACTTCTTTATACACTTTTTTCAATCATAAAAAATTCATTTCCAATGCAATGCTTAAGTGTTTTTGAGTGACTTTAGAGTACATGGGAAGGGATGACCAGACAATGAGTGGCACATATACTGTCTATCCATATATTTTGAAATTTCACGATAATATTGAACAACGACCAAGGTCATGGTCAGGGGTCATATAATTACACCTAATTCTAGTAATGCAAAAACAATGCTAAGCTTACAGTGAGTTGTCTTACAGTTTGAATTGAATTATAATTAATTGAAACAAAAAAGCAATCATTCATTCATTGGACACAAAATCTCATATTTTCAAAATCAAAGACAAATTGCTTTTGAAATGATTTGATTTTTTTTTTAATTTTCCACTCATTTGTCATCTCTTTGTGTCCTAAAAGATGTGATCATTTGTTTTATTCTTCAATTTTGTTGATATCAAAACTTTTGATTCAAAAGTCTATAAACTGTAAGACCATTGAAGACGTTGTTTGTGAACAGCGTTTGCATCAAATGTTGTCAACAAGTGTTGACAAAAAGTTTGATGATATGAACAAAAGAATCGGTGGTTTAGGTCTTGATTGAGCCGAAGATCACTAATGTCTTCATATATATTGCCATACATTGAGTGAACAGAAATGAAGAGATTATTGAATCCATGCCATAGGAAGTGGAGTTCAGTCACCATTAGGTCAGACAAAGAGACCATTCCTTCACTGAAACCATTCGATTGGATTCCGGGACCAAAACCACTGCCAATAATTGGCAACAAATGGCGATATTTACCACTCATTGGTATGTACTCAAAGATAATCACATTTGACACTACTTTTAGTCATTCAAAGAGTTCTTTCATTTGATTTTTAATGTCTTTTAAAACTCTTTGGAAGTCTTTGTCCGAAATTGTCTTCAATTTTATACTAATATAAATTTTATTGAAATTTAAGGCAATTATAAAATACATGAAATGGATTCAAACGCCGAATCAAACCTCAAGACATATGGAAAAGTGGTTCGAGAAGTGATAGACAAGAATCTAACCATTTGTCACGTGTTTGATCCCAAGGACATGGAGTCTGTATTCAGACAAGAGGGCAGATATCCCTTACGTCGAAGCCATAGAGCGTTACTTAAATATCGATTGGATCGCCCGCATAGGTATCGGTCGGGGGGTCTGTTCCCCGAGAATGGCCAGCAATGGCAAAGATTGCGTAAACAATTTCAACACTATTTCCTGAATCAGAATAATGTCAACTCATATGTGAATGACTTTCAGACCATTACTAATGATTTGATCGATTATATTCGTGGACAACGGCTGCCAAACCAAGAAGTGTTGGACTTTCACAACGATCTCTACTTGTGGTCACTCGAGAACACCGGGCTTTTGGCGCTCGACTCAAGACTGGGATGTCTTAACGCCAATATGAGTGATGAAAGCGATGCCAAACAGATGATAAGAGCGGCTCATATGACAAACGAAGCCGTAATGAGGACTGAAATGACCAATAGTTGGCAGACATCCGACACCAAGGACTACAAGATGTTAGTGTCCGCACAGGACTGTATGTCAAGAATAATCGACAAATACTTAACTCAAAAAACCATTGAATCCAAAGATCGTCGAATCGATGATAAGAAAAACAAATCGATTTTAAGTCAATTCTTGAATAGTCCCGACATTGACAACAGGGATGTGTTTGCGATGATTGTGGACCTATTCCTTGCCGGCATCGACACCACGACATTTGTGGCCGGGTTTGCATTATATCATTTGTGCCGTAATATTAAGGCTCAAAATATACTAAGAAATGAAATCAATTCAATACTCAAATCAAAGTCTGACTCATTTTCGGCAAAAGAGTTGTCAAAAATGCCTTACCTGAAGGCCTGCGTCAAAGAGACGATGCGTTTGACGCCGGTGTCCATAGGCATCGGTAGAGTGACGACACTCGATATGGTTATCGACGACTATGTCGTACCGAAGGGAACGCAAATCATAACTCAGAATCAGGTCTCGTGTCGACAGTCGGAATACTTCGCTGATCCCAAGTCATTCATTCCCGAGCGATGGCTCAAACACACCCATTGTGTTCACACCGACAACAAAAGGTCTCCATTTCTGTTACTGCCGTTCGGCTACGGCCCCCGTATGTGCATTGGGCGCCGATTCGCCGAAATCGAAATCTATATTCTGTTGACAAAAGTCATACAAAACTTTTACGTCGAATACCATTACGAAGACATCGATGTGAAGACCCGTCTCATAAACGTTCCGAACAAAGCCATGAAATTCAAATTCATTGACATTTAAGTCATGAAAAACAACAGTATTTTCACTTCAATCGACTTTTAAGTCAAATATTTTACATGAAATATATTTTCCTTAATGTTTTTTACCCCTTAACTCAAATCTCAAAGCTATACACAAAAGGGTATTATTTTTTTTATGTTTTACTATTTTTTGCTCAATTTTAATGTTATAAAAGTTAATGTTTTTTATTGGTTATGATTTTAATTGTTTTAAATTATTTTTTTTATTGATTTTTAATATCGTTTTTTTTCTTGAATAGAATTTTTAAATTATTTTTATAATAATAAAAAAAATTATTATTTTGAAAATTCTTATCATTAAAGAACTTCGAAAAGGGTTACGAATTTGAGTTGAATTGAGTGACACTTTTATCACTAATTCATTGAAATATAAATATTTATGAAAATGAAAACTAAAAATAAATGTAAATTTCAATCAATTGATAAACATTTGCATATTTTATGAGTGAAAGTGAATTCTGAACTCTATTTATAATAAAGAAAACATATTTTGTTATCAATTCTCTAATGAAAAGATTATTTCAATTAAAAACATATTCTTTAAAATGCAATTAATTTCATTTTCAACGATGTCTTTGTTTTGTCAAAAATACTGTATAAACAAAAGTCTAAATATAGTTAAACAAACTGTTGGTCTCATCTGTTCCCACACTTCTTATGGACTCTTATATGGACTAAAATTCTTTGGATTTGTTTTTCTTAAATTAAATATTTGTTTACAATATATGAAGAGTTTGTCTAAAACTTTATTATAAATGACTTTCAAATGACAATTGAATGAATAGTTTGCTTATAAACTGCTTTCAAAAGCATTTCCTCAAAAGAATTGCAGAATATTTTTGCAAATCATTTCATTTGATGAAATCAAACTTAAATATATTTATTCATTCATTTGCACGCATTTTGAATCAATATGTGCAAGGTAATGGACAGAATATATTGAAGGGTGACTTATTTGCAGAGTAACTCACAGGGGGTCACAATAGAGAAATCATTAGACAAATGGGAAAAAAGTATAACTGTTATGAAAAACTGTTATATTCAATGACTTTCAAAATTGTCTGAAATTTGTTTATATAATAATATCAGTCATTCAGTGATTTTTATGAAGTTTGTTTCCAAACATTTTGTCAAATATTATTGTTTTTCGCAATAATTATTACCGTATTTGAAGATTTGATTCAGTGCTCAAATACCCTGGTATTCATATTTCAAAAGCTGAGAAACGGTTTATTTGTTTAGCAAAACCTAAAACCTATTCAATAGTTTGCGCCAAAGAGTCGATTGAAATGTTTGTCTGAAGTGAACGCATGTGTAAGTGAATGGTCTTCGGCTCATATGCTATGATTGGTTGCATAACTGCAAAGAGCATGTCTTGAGCGCTCACCTGCCAGGCCTTCCTGTGCCACTCACACACATCTTAAACACATTTTCATTGATGTGTTTAAAGGAATATATTTTGCTATTTATAAGCAAAAAAAAATCTACTTAAATATCGGTCTCTGTTTTGAATGAGTTATCATTAAAACTCTTATCGATCGCTAAAACCAAACATTTGTCAAATCGTTTGTAAACTAAGTTATCAGTCATTGGGTTTTGACTGACGTTTGGTCTCGTATTTAGATATGGAATTACAGGCCATAACCAATAGTAAGTGATTTGAGACATACTTTACACTTGAAACCAATGCCAATGAGACACTGAAGACACCACAACAGCGCTAATCACAATCACATGAATTACTTTCTTTAGTCATTCAATGCAATGAATATTCTGTGAAAACATGTCTTTGAAAACAAACTCTGAATGCTCTCAATGTGTACTCTTAGCCGAAGACGAGACGATCCGCGAAGATGTCACTGAATGTGATCCCTTTGTGGCAGATAGTCATCAGAAGTCAAACTCTATCATCAAATCATCTCAACTCAAAGATAGCAATGACTTTGATTTCAATTCTTGTAATCAGTATTCGTCGACAATTGAACCCAAAGATAAGTAAGTTTTGAGACATTCATTCATAAGTCAATTATCGGATTCTTTGCGTTTTGTAGTAATTCTTGATTTAAATAATCAAACATTTGTTAAAATAACACAAATTTCAAACATTCAAACTTTTGACACAAATTTATATTCAATTTATTAATTGAAAAACTAATGAATCATTAAATCTATGTTTAATATAATTATTAATTAAACAAATATTGAATTTATTTGAATTGAATTCAAAATTATAAGCAATAAATGGATTATAGTTCGAGTCAGTCGTGAAATAAAATCTTCTCTTTTGATATCAATTGATATTTGATTCAAAAAAGTGTTGAAATTGAATACAATATAAATAATACTTAAAAATCTATTTAAATATATTAAGAAATGCATTAAAAATACCAAAAATAAGTTTTACAAAGAGAGCGAAAAAGTGTTTATTATCTTATTTTTAAATAGCCTTCAATTGAAACATTGAGAGATTTATTGAGACATTCATTTGACATATGATTTATAAGAATTTTGCAACAAATATAACATTAAAGATAATAAAAAAAATATTGTTTCAAAGCCTGTAAACCAATTAAGATCCCAATAATTAACCTTGACACAACTGTCCAGGTACAATCTAGTCCTCGTGATTGTGCTTCTGCACGGAATCGGAGTTCTTATGCCATGGAATATGTTTATTAACGCCCAAAAGGTATTCAAATCGATGTCAATATAAGTGAAAATCAAATCATTTATCAGTTCTTTCACTCACTCTTCGGAACAGTATTTTGAATATAAACTCAGCCCTAATGTCGACAACAGTTCTTCGCTTAATATAACCACAGATGTGGACGAGTCGTATAGAAATGACTTCCTATCATACATGGGTTTGGCGTCACAGATACCCAATGTCCTCTTCAGTGTCCTTAATATGGTTTTCCAATTCGGGTATTATTTGTCAAAATATAATAAAAACAAAAAAAATGAACAAAAAATATCTCTTTTTTTCAGTGGACAGAATCTGACGATTGGTATAACGATAGCCATTTCCATAGAAGTGGTTTTGTTTATAATAACCATAATATTAGCGATGATGGACTCGAGTGCCTGGGTGGTCCAGTTCTTCTATATAACCATGGCTACAGTGGTTGTGTTGAACGTAGCCAATGGTGTCTACCAGAACTCGGTCTACGGATTGGCGGCAAAGTTGCCGATGAAGTACTCGAACGCTGTAGTCCTCGGCTCTAACATTAGCGGCACCTTTACCTCAGTTATCAACATTCTAGCCATAGCTCTGTCGCCAAGTCTTAAAGTGGCGGCCATTTACTATTTTTTGGCCGCACTCTTCGTTTTGTTGGCCTGTTTTGATACTTACTTCGCTCTGCCATTGAATGTAAGTCTCATTGCATTTGAATTGAATCCAAAAAACTTCATATAATTTGTTTCCATTGAAATGAATAGCATTTCTATAGATTTCATTGTTGTAAAGAAGACGACGATTTGCTCTCAAAAGATAAGAAGCCAACTTTCCCTCCATATATGGAAGTGCTGAAGAAGTGTTGGTGTCAGTGCTTCAACGTATTTATGGTGTTCTTCGTCACTCTAGCGATATTTCCTGCCGTTCACGCGAACGTCTCACCAATTGATCTGCACTTCTTCGGCTCAGAGGAGACGACAAACAAATACTATTCGGCCGTCAATTGCTTTCTTGTCTTCAATACGTTCGCAATGATTGGAAGTCTGTTTCCCAACTGGTTTCAAACACCACAACCCAAGTATCTGTGGATTCCCGTCATGTTTCGACTACTGCTGATCCCATTCTTCCTGTTCTGCAACTATCACCCGGCACATAGGGTATGGCCGGTGTATATAAGCAACGACTATCTATTCATTTTGGGGGGCGTCGTATTGGGTGTCTCTTCCGGTTATTGCAGTTCCCTATGCATGATGTATGCGCCCCGGAATGTGCCTCCAGAACATGCGGGAACTGCCGGTATGATGGCTGCGGCCAGTCTTGTAATAGGCATCTTCTGTGGCGTCAACTTTTCGTTTCTCCTCTCATGGCTTGTGAGACAAGACTTGTTTTAGAGATGAAATCAATAGTTATTTAGCATTATATAGGATTCAAATGGGATTCAAATTACTATTTATTTTGCTTTTATTGTTATTTAAAATGTTTTTTATCGAAAAAGTCATCGAATGTCTAAATGTCTAATATTTATACAAAGCTCTCATTTTTGCCATGAATTTGATATATCGTTATTGAGATTCATATGAATTATTTGACGTTAAATATTTTTAATGATTTATTCAATTTAATACCGTTTGAAAGTCTGGCGTCGATTTTGAACTACCTGTGCTGTTAAACCACACACACTCTCACACATTGAGACAATATTTGTTATAAATCATATTTAGAGGTTATTTAGTCATTAAATTCTAGTTCACTTCAGATTCAAAATCGTTAAATTCAAGGCTTTATTGAACATCAGAAGACTTTCAATACTTTTTTTGGGTTAAAAAAAGACTCAAAACTTATGATAAAAATCTTAATAACTGTTTTGAACGAAAATTCTCTATTAATCTATTGATTCATTTTTTATAAGATTTTCTCCAAAAAGACTTCAAATATTTGTTTTAAAAATTGAAGCACTTTTTAATGGGTTTAGGGCTGAGATTACTGTAAATGCCCGGCCAACGGATCTTAAGCTTATCTACAATAATATATAAAACATTTTTCATTAAATTTATTTCTCATTCAATCCATACATTGAATACGAAATGAACTCTAATGTAAATCTAGCGCTGAGTTCAAGGTTTTCCATCCAATCCCTACATAGGCCTAAATGTGCTTTTAATTTATAGTTGTTTTTAATATTCGATGAATTTTATTATCGATTGATATTTCATATATTTTTATCACAAATGCTATTAAAGTTGTGTTATATTTGAAGAGAAAAACTTTAGCATTAGTTTTGTTGTTATTATAATCAAAGTATTGTTTGAAAACATTTTATCTCATTTTTGATCTGCTTTTAAAATAATGATAATTATTACAAATTTTTTGAAATTAAGAGAATATATATTTGTAATCATTTTTATAAATAAAAATTTATACTTTATTTGAATTTTTATACATTAAATCACTTGTTATTTGAATGTATTTTCGATTACAATTCAAAATATATGTCATTTTTGAAACAATTTTTGTCATTGAGTTTTGATCTGAACTTTTGATACAAAAGTTATTTTTAAAACAAAAAATATATTTAAAATTCAACCGAAAATAACAATAAAAACAATACATAAATTTGTTTCGAATAAATAGATTCAAAGATAATAAAACTTACAATAAATATAGTTTTGTCTCATTTTTGGCTTAACTTTATTTTTGTACTCAATTAATAGTAGGCCTAAAAATACTCTCGATTTCAGACAAAGACTTTCCTTTGGTTTCAGGCAATAGAAATACGACAAAAATAGTGCACAAAAAACATATGATCGCAAAGAGACCATAAGTACCACTTTCGTGGATACCATTCGTGAGGGTTTGGAACAGATTCGTTATGACAAAAGCGCACAACCAGTTGAATGAAGAACACAGACCAGAGGCGACACTTTTGACGTGTGCGGGCAATAACTCACCCATCATTAGCCAGGGAATGGGACCCAAGCCCAGGGAGAAGGATATTATGAATCCAATGAGAGATACGATTGGAATCCAACTAAAGCTCTGCTGAAATTCAGTGCCTTTCGAGTCGTATATGAAGTGATAGACAGATAATGAGAGCACAGACAGTCCGCACCCGATCGACGATATGATCATCAGTAGTCGTCTACCGGCCCTATCTGTCAACAGACAGGCGATAAATGTGGCCACGACTTGAACGACGCCCACAATTATAGTGGCGTCGATTGGATCCAAAGTATGGGAACCACTGCTTGTGAATATGGATGTCATGTAAAACAACATTGCATTCACTCCTGAGAACTGCTGGAAGAACATCAACCCGAGGGTCAGGGCTATCGGTGTGAAAACATGGCGTTTCTTGAACTCAGAAAGTCGTAAACTATTGTCCTCCGATTGCAAGCCATCGCTTGAGGCGGAACTGACGGTTAAATCGATGTTCATGTGTTGGGCGCCATTCAAACCATGCAAAAAGATGTTCGCTTCGGTGGCCTCTGATATACGGCCCCTTTTGACCAACCAATAGGGGGTTTCGGGCATTAAACACATCCCGATCATCAGAAGTATTGGAAACACACAACTAATGACCGACAGATAAGCCCACGAAACATACTTTCCTGTTATGAACGTAAAGACAACACCGATTGTGACGGATAACTGAAAGCCAGAGCCGAGAAAACCCCTTTTGGAGGGGTTGGCCGTCTCTGCGATATATATGGGCGCCGAAAGGGATACTAAACCACAACAGAAACCAGTTATGAATCGTCCCATCAATAGAGTTGTCGACGATTCCAGTCTTCCTGAATATGCCATCAAAAGCCATCCGAAGACAAAGGGAACGGAAGTCAAAAACAGAGTTCCTTTGCGTCCAATGTATTCAATACTCGAACCTAAGATTCAAACCATATATTAGTCAAAGATATCATTGGATTCAAAAGCATATGAAATACCAGCACAAAGACTGCCGAAGACAGCGCCCAATGGCATAATACTGGCCAACCATGAGATCTGGCCATCAGTCAATTGCACGTGACTTCCGGTGCTCTGAATACTAGGATTGGCCGGTGATGTGTACCCGACGACTGTCCCTAAGGCCACGGATCCGAACCACGAACTGATGGACGCAAAGATGTATTTAGGGATTCGGGAAACGCTTCCATCGGTTATCAACAGAGATGTGTCGGTCATTATCACTGACTTCTGATGTCTTCACACAATTGTCCTTTGAATCCAACACTCGATTCAACCATTCATTGGATTTAATGGCGTTTAAGACAATTTGGGTCAAAGATTGCCACAGATTTTGGGATCAAATATATTGCCACAAAATATTTCAAATACCGATATGTCTTCACCACAGAAATAATGGTTTGATTTTTGGTGAAATAATTGAAATAATGTCCAAAATATGAGACAATAATAACTGAAATCAATAATAATTAGTCTTTTGTTTTGTTTAACAAAACTTTGTTTATATTTGTTTTGATCTTCACTCAAATAAACGCCTCATTCAATGATTACGTTTTGTAATACAATCTCTTCATAAATACCATTACACATAATACCGATACCTTTCCTCTCCATTTCCCTACCTGTGCTCGTATTTAAATACAATTAATTAATCAATATTTGAATTAATGTTGAAATAAATTGTGTATTGAATTCATAGTTATATTGTATTGTGATTTGAGATCACATTTGAGTTCAAAAGCAAAAACTTTTCATTAGTTGTCAATTGAGTTGACTTTTGCCTAATATTTGTTCATTTTATTACAGAATAAGAATAATATAGAATTTGAATACAGAATAAATGACTTGAAAAACATATTTAAATATTGAAATGAAACTCAAATTTTAAAATAATTGTAAAAATATATTACATTTCAATTCAGACTAACTTTAAGTCTAAAGAGAATTTTTCTCTTCAGGTAAAGTATTTTCGGGTTCTGACCCCTGTTTCAAATTTTTTGGTTGTGTCCCCTGTTTAGAATCAGGCAAACTTTTTTCCGATTGTGACTCCTGTGTCGAATCGTGTGATTTGTCTGAATTGCCACTATTTGTGACACGGTTTCCAAAACGCCATCCGATCACAAATACGAGAAAAATGGCAAAAACGATGAAAAGGAAGAGAAGAATGAAGTAAAGGGTCCGAAGACTTGAGTCCACATGGGTTTCAGATTTGCTTTCTTCACGACCACTAAAGCAAGTGAAGGGATCGGAGTCTGGGATCTGATGTGGGATTCAATTGTTATTTATAAGATATTTACATTGAAATCAATTCACAGAGAAATTAGTGAAGACTTTGTCTTCGGAACCAATTTTAAACACTTCTAATTTCGACAAATTTTGAGCTCTTTTGACCACCAAATAAAGTGAGTTGTGATGAGAGAACAGACCAATAATGTCATGGAATTCACTTCTTCTGAACTGCGAGTGAAAGGCATTCCAACTCTTGTCAAACAACTCCTTATTGTTTGCCGGAAACTCCAATTGACTCAAAAGAGTGGTTACATATAAATGATTATATGAACTGTCGTTGAATATGACGACCAATGGAGTCATTTGTTTCAGTTCATGGTATTCAGTGTTGAATAAGTATATCATATTATGGAAGTCCTTCAGACTGAGCCGGGTCTGCAGAAAACCGATGGCCAGTATTTCATCTGAAGTGATATTTCTCTGTAGGTATTGTTCGTCAAAAGAACCGAAAGTTGTATTGATTTCACTTAAACTCGTTCTTTGGTTGCTTGGAGTCAACGGTTCCACTGAAATCAGATCGTCTTTGACATCAAATATACGAAAAACGGAATTTTTTTTGAATTCCTGCGAATCTCTCGTTTTTGTCCTTCCGATCAAAACCACTCTATAATGGCTTGCGTTCACACGATATGAAAAACCCTTTACTTTGTATTTCGTATCTAAACGTCAATTGATTTCAATTGAAAATCATTGAAAATAATTATTAGAAAACAAATTACAGAACAATTTGTTCATCAATTGAGAGATGTATTTATCGAAATGAGCCGTCGCTTTGGAAGTGGCCGAAAACAAAACCTTATATCTATAGAAAAGTCTTCCCATTTGGAAATACACATCTTTTCCGATATTAAATATACTTCGGATTATTTTCGTATTCAGTCTATTGTTGTCACATAGTTTCACCCTTTCCTCAGACACTAGCTGTTGATCTTCATTTGTCGGACAGGAAAACAAGGAACTGATGGACTCATTTATTTTCTGACGATAGAAAAGATTTTTAGAAAATCGTAAACTAATTTCAAAAGTCATAAATAGTATACATAATATTGGATCAAATTTTTAGCGATTGTTTGATTGTATAACAATTGAGTCATTTCTTGTCTCAAGTCATGGAAGTAAATGTGGTCTTTGTATTGAAAACTACTGGAGTGAACGAAATCAACGATCTTCTTATTCTCTGTCCGAGTGTTGCCATTCTCGTCGATAATGACCACAAGAACCGAATATTTCTGTTCTTGTGTTTGATATAAAGTGAACCAAACTTTGTTTATTCGTTCACTTTTGATATATTGTGATCGAATTGATACCAAAACGTGGTCTTTGTCTTTGTAGAGATCGATGACAGTCTTCAAGAGATTATCACAGAATTTGTTTGTTTCGGTTCCTATCGACGACTTGTGGAACCATTTGAGACCTGAAGGCGTGTATTGAAAGGCAAACGATTCATATCTTTGAATCAAATACAATCTGTTTATTCCCCAGTCTTTGGGTTCAGTAAACCTTGGATCGTTTGCGATGAAGATGCCATAAATACAGGTGCGAGAGTAGTGTTGGCTTTCGAAGAGTTGTTTGCATTCACTTTGCTTTACAGGAGATCCACAATATTCAGACTTATCGGTCTTGAATGTAAAGCCCACTACAGGTGCCGTCAGGTCTAAGGAAGAGTTATTTGAATTCAAATGACATGAAATCAGGTGAAGACAAACCAATATTTTCTGAATGAAGTATTGATGCAAAGTCTGAATCGAAGACAATGTTTGTCGGGTTGTGTCTGAGACCAGGATTTCCTTCTTTAGTGAAATCCAAAAAACTATTTCTCCAAAACATCCCATTCTTCTGGAAATAAATATCTTTTCCCAAAGAAATGATTGACTGAAATGTGTTTTGTTTGCAGAACAGATAGGGTTGGTATTTGTGTCTGAGTTTGAGATCACATCCCATTAGACTCTGAATGGTTTGATTGACACCAAATTTTTTATACTTTAAGTGAAGAACAGATAATTGTTGTCAATATTAACGACATTTTCATTTCATTACAAACCGTGTGAAAGACATTGATTTTTTCTCCGTTGCCATCGATTTCAATGATACTCAAATTGGACAACAAATTACACTTTTCGGGACAACCGAATGTCATGTTTCGAAAGCGGAACACTTGGAACACATTAGTCTTCGGCACATATTTTTCTTCAGCGAACTGCCAGTTGTTGGTCAGATTGGTGTCATAGACTTTGCAGAAGCGAAAGAAGTGAAGGTTTACGGTATGAGGTCTGGCCAACGACTCGGCGGTGAACAACTGGAATGTGATCTTGTCTTCATATACGGATGTATTGGCCGGTTGTGTCGCGTGAGGCAAACGGAATGAAATGCCCGAAAAGATGCCATTCTTCGATAGGATGTGGTCTTTGTGTTCCCATTTCTTCTGACAGTAGTCTCTGATTCTTGTCTCCAATTTCGGAGTCTTGAAGTCTTCGAGGTTTGAATCGTTGTATTTCTTTGCAATCCATTTGACATTCGCTTAAATTAGACACAAATTTGAATTGGTTTTAAAAAATGTCTAAAAATGGTTACAATTGTTCAAATCGGTTCCGTAGAGACAAGAGTAGAAGACCCTGGAGTCGTCATAGACGTGAGTGCACTCATTGAATACATCCAATTCTCCACACTCTTTGCTCATGAACTGAAACGTAAACCCGAAGACCTGTGACGACAAGTCTTCGGCAAATGATATCATTAGTAAAATATATTGAATTTCATCTCAAATACGAACTAAAGTGTCTTTCGAGCTCTTGTCTCATGTTTTTGTCACTTCTTAAGAGGTTATTAATGACAGGAAATCTCTGTTTGTTTTCATCGAATTCAATACAGTCTTTCATTTTCAACAAATTGTCTTTCGTTTGAATAATCAAATCGTTTCCGAAGTTAAAAACACTGACAAATCTCTCATTCACTTCACAGATGATGTCTTTGTAGTCGTTGTGCAACTCTCTGATGATGTCTGAGTCTGTGTCTGGTATGTCATATGGCCGGTAGTCATCCCAGTCATATAATTCTTCACCTTGCTCAATTGAATCTATTGAACAAAAGGTGATTGCAATAAAAATGTCTAAAACAAGGAAAAACTTCATCTTTGAGTCGAAAGAATTCAATTGAAATGAATAAATATTTCAAAAATTACTTCATTTTTAGGTCTCGTGAATCAAATGAGACAATAATTTTCAATGAAATCATAAGTGAATGAAATGTGGGTTTAGGCAAAAAGGGGTATAAATTCATTAATTTTATTTCATTATTCAATAATTAATGGATTGTCTCATTAAACCCTTTCCACCAAAAACTGATTCTTATCATAAATGAATTGCCAAAACCATCCAAACCCTCGGCCATTGAATTCATGGACAAAACAAACCAATCTTTACATTCAATTTCATTATTAATTCAAACAATACTTAAAATAAAACAATTTTTTCATTCAATAATCAATTCATAAATTTTTACAAAAATTTCAAAACTTTTCAACAATTAAATCAAATTTGTTTTCATTGAAAGACACGAATCAAAACCAGTCGACATAAAGACATCGCAGACGAGAAGACATCGCAGACGAGAAGACATCGCAGACGAGAAGACATCGCAGACGAGAAGACATCG
>JAQIXR010000983.1:0-16872 GCA_034700825.1 Quadroppia sp. Gr-Ori-00064
TCTCTCTCTCTCTCTCTCTCTCTCTCTCTCTACTATTCTGACTAAAATTTATTACTTTTTCCTTTGAATTGTATGAATATATAGACCTAAATATGAAGAAAAATGACTTAGTGTATAAGACAGGTATAAATATTCTGTTTTAATACCATTATATCTCGTATTTCGTCATTAATTTTAATATTTCTAACTTTTCATTCATTTATGAAATTATTTCAATTTTGAAACATATTTTATAAACATTAAAACACATGTAAAGTATTCACAATATGTTATGTTTTAATAAATAAATCGATTTTTAAGTTTTTATTGTTATTATTATAATATTATTTATTTAAATGGTTTTAAACTCTTTTTTTTACATTAAAACTTCAAATTAATTTCACAATAAATTTTAAAATAAATATGACTTAAACACATCTGAACTGGTCAGAAAGGATCTGGCTCATAATCAGGCTCAATGTTGTTGAGCTTATAACCATCAGTACTCATAAGCCAATCAAATATTTACACAATTTTACTCTGAAGTCGTCTTTGCATTGCTTTTTACAAGCCTTGTGTCTCGAAGTCAGTCATGTATTTCCCATCAGATTTGCTGACAAACTGCGAGTAAATACAATAATCAAATTAAATATCAAAAACTTAAGCAAAACATTATTTTTGTATTAAATAATATAATATATAAATAAAAATACAAAAATTGATTTCAAGCAAAGTATACACAAAATAGTGCTTCATAAAACGGCACCTTGGTCAAGTCACAACTATGTCCTGGAGTTTTGTGTTCTTTAATATTAAAATTTCGCAAATGTTATGAAAAATGAAATTCAAAAATCATTGAAATTTATGTTTAAAATCATATCATTTAAAATATAATACATTCAAACGCCTGAGAATCGGTAGACACAAAGTCTATGCAAACATGACTTCAAAAGAGAATTCATACAAATGTTTAATAATATATAAAATGCGGATATATTTGAATGAATTGATTGATTGTTTGCAAACACAAAATAAATACAAAAAAATGTCACAAATGCTCAATATATGTATTGAATCTATGTTTGAATGTATATATTCTCTACACATATAGTAATCACTATTTATTCTTCAGAACACATCCGACAAATAAAAAGAAATTATAATAATAGAGAAAAATATTTATTTCGCAAACGAATCAATATTTGAATGAATTTGTCTTTTTTAGACAAAATCCTTTCATAGCATATGTCACAGGAATTACACTTTTGTGAAGCGAATGACAGAATAATTGTATTAATAATTATATTAAAAATTATATGAAAATGTGATTCGACTGTAGATTCTGTGCTATATATTCTGATGCCATTACTTATAATTCCTATCTATCATTCCTATCGCCTGTTGAATGTAAACCATTATTTTCTTTTTCCCTCTCCCTCTGAGAACACAGAAAGTTGAGACAACAGTACTGTATATGTGTTGGACTTGGCTCTAGCACTGGTAGCACAACAGTACAATATGACTGTGTGTTTGGAGCGACTCTTTCTCTTAGCGATCGATACATTCTGTCATACATTCAGTCCATGTTTTTATTTGCCATTACTTTCAGTATTATATGTTTTTTTAGAAAAAAAGAGACAAAATCTATCTGTGCTTTCAGTATATACAATATTGTATACGAGGCCAGGTATGGCCAATGCGTGTGGATTTTAGAAAAACCTTTGATAAATATAATAATAAAATCTAGAATATTGTTGAGGAATAACAATAAATCCCTTGCGATATAAAAGACAAAAATAACGCTTTAGATCTCGGTGTTCGAGCGCACAGTTATGTGATGGAAGTCTAGGTCAAAATATTTTCAAATATAAATATTCCCAAAAAAACTGATAAGAATTAAAAAAGGCTAACAATGCGTTTGACAGCACCTGAACAAACAAATTTCGACTACACTTACAGACATGAAGAGCACACATGCTCTAAACGCCAATCCCTAACACCTAATCAATGACCTGCGAAAACATGGACTTCAAATACAATCTCTTTTTTCATTTAAAATTCACATTTGAAACAAAAGCTCAATAATTGTACAAAAATAATACACTTTTTTTCATTGCCTCCTTCTCTCTAAACATACACTTGAAGAGTGATAGCGCATACCAGTGCTCTACGCACAAGCCATCGCACAGACACACCATACAAGTGTCAGCTACTGATGCCTACATCACATTCATATCTGTATTCACACACATAATGTACTTTTAAAGCTCTACATAAAAGAGAAAAGATATCTAACGGTATATAACATAATAATAATACTTATTATTTATTTACAGAATATTCTCAAAACCTATTTTCAAAAGAATATTCTCTTTTATTTATATATTAGTTTTCATATTATGTGTGGAAAACAATTTGATTTAAATATTTGACATAAAATTGAATAACATATAAATAATTGATTTTTATCAGTGCTCCGAAAGAAGGTATTCTTTCCGTTTGAAAGAATATTCTTTGTTATAATACTTACAAAAATACAACAATAATATAATATTTTTGTATGCGATCAAAGACTTTGATATATGTTTCTCAAGTGTTTTCAAAATATATTTTCAAATGAGAAACACATTTATTTTGGATTGAATTTCAAAAGTTTTATTTTATGATCAGTTTTTTTGTTTTGAAATTTCTGATCAAATATTTTATTAAATCAATTGTTGTAACAAATGAAAAATTATGGCATTAAATGGTGAGTATTGTATATTGTTTTCATCTCTTACCAAGGCAATTCTGTTAAGCATGCAGGTTTTGATTCTATTTATTCATTATTATTAAAAACAAAAATAAAGATAATATTTATAAATATTTTTCTTTACTAAAATAAATTGCTGTAAATGTAAGCCAAACATATATTTAGTTTTGAAATCATTCATAAAAACATTTGACGTAAAAAAGTAAACAATAATTTTTTGTTTGCATTTGCAAAAAAAATTAGTTCAATAAATATATGCATTAAATATAAAAATATTTACGAATTCTATGAAAAGATTTTCAAGTATTTACTGTATATAAAATGTTTGAAGAGTTTTTCAAAAGAAAATCCATTAATGAAATTTTGATTAAAAATATTGTGAATAAAATATTATACAAATTCTTATAAATAGACATTAATTCATGATTTATGTAAAAAAAATCAATTTTTTTGCTAAAAAATGAAAAATTATTTTTTAATCCTTTGACTTTCTGTAGAAAAAAACGGATTAAAAAAAAGTCCATTTCCTGTCATAAAGTATAAAATTATAGTAGAGTTGAGTTATATTAATATTTCATACATTTATATATTTATAATTCAAACCATTATTTAAAATATTCTTTATTGAAATTCTTGTGAAACAATTCATAAGAATATTATTATTATTAATAGCAGAGAACAAGATTTTAATGATTTTTAGTACACTTATCAAGGTAGTTTACAGAGATCAAATTCAATCTAATGTAACACCACTTCTCTCTAAACCACTTCTTGTCTCACTTTTGTTATATTTTTTTTGTAACCAATTTTGGGAAACTATTTCTAAATGATATTTTGTGTGAACACAAGGACTCAGTTATGCAGAAATCCTATGATATCTAATGAGGCGAATATAGAGATAGTGTTAGAGAGAAAGAGAGGATAATAATAATACTTTGAAATCAAGACAAGAATTCAAGACAACAAATAGTTTTCTATATATAAAAGTCAAAAAATATTAGAATAAATGTCAAAAATAAGAACTTTTTTCTGCGAAACACAAATGATTTTATATTTTTCTGACAAATTATTTTCACTTTATTTTTATTCACTACAAAAGAGTTAGAAATGATAGTCAAAATAATGTGAATTTTGTTTTTATTTTTGACCCAAAAAAAGTTAATATAGTTTTCAATTTAGTGTAAAATTCTTTATTTAATTATTTCTATTGAACAAAGCGTTTCATAAGTAGATATTAAACTCAATTCACTGATGAATTCAAAACAATATATGGTTTAAATAAAGTGGACAAAAATAAACGACAAAATAAATTGTCGAATAATTTAATTGTATTTCAAATATTTGTTCAAAAGTCAAGAAAATAATGAAATTCAAATGCATTGACAAATACTTCATAAATAATATATTTTTCTCGTATTAAAGCCTTTGAATGAATTTAAAAATGGATTTATTTTAATATAATTTATAAACATTAGCACCTGATTATGAAAGCAAACGGCACGGGGCTATCAATTATATTTGCCTGCTTATGGAATGGGCGTAAAGTTAAACACAAATAAATGATTATTTATTGCATTAATAATAAAATTATATATTTTTATACGTTTTATAAGAAAACGTTTTTTGAAATCAATTCACAAATAGATTTCATTATATCTAATGTAAAACACAATAATATATACGTTAATCAGATTTTTCTTATTTTCAACAATCGTTTGCAAATAATTTCCCTGCGATTGTGATATCAAATATTAATTTTTGCTATCATTTATTGAATACACGTTTTCTTTGGCTGTAATGAGATTTCATGAATCAATAATTCTCATACATTTCCCAATGAAATGGACAGTCGTGTTCGTCCACTATAATCGTAATGCTTTTAAACGCCAGAGTCTAGACATTAAATATATAATAACAAACCATTTATTTGAATACAAAGTGCTGTATTAGAATAAGAGGTATTTTCTATAAAAAAAATACAGACAATAAGACAATGCCATTGAATAACAGCTTTAAATAATGTAATCCTATTTTCAATACAAAACTATCCATTGGTTTGAAATCAGGTCACGAAATAAACACACATTTAATTAAAAACCACACAATTTGAGATTGCTTTGAGAGGACCAAGATCACACACCATAAGCCTCAATACTTATGCGCTCAAACCCAGGGCTCTGCTGCTATTGATCCCTGGATGTTGTGATATTACATACCCTTCTAAGAAGCAAAAAGCAAGACATAAATTACATTATCGAATGAATGGCAAGAAATATATATAAAAAAAGAGTGACTCAGAGAATGTATGGCCTTTTCATTGATCTAATCTATAGTAGTTTTATTGGTAAACAAGGTATTCATCTAATAGTGCTCTGGATATCGAATAATATTATATTAGAATTAGACGCTCACTATATCTCCAATAGAATATTCTGTTCAGAATTAGTTGAGAACAAAGTACTCGTCCATTACAAGTGTACGACAAAGTGGCACAAGTATGAAATGGGAGAGAGAGCGAGAGAGAGAGAGAGAGAGAGAGAGAGAGAGAGAGAGAGAGAGAGAGAGAGAGAGAGGGAGAGAGATGACCAATATTTGCGTTGATTTGAAACGAGTGATAATATTGAGAAACAATTTGTTTACTGAAGACTGTGTTGTGATTAATATAAATATTAAACATAAATATATGAATATCTCTTATAGTACTTCAATCTCATATCACAAGCTCTGGTATATTATTAGCCAATGTACTGGTAGTCTACAGTATATACGGCATATTTGATGAAGCACTGGTATGTGTGATGTTCTTCTGTCGGCAGATCTAATTGTCAACAAATTGTAAATATAATGAATTGAATGAATATTTGAGCTATGATTTAATAACTGATTCATTGCTTTCTCATAATTAATATATGATTATTATTCACACTTCAAATCATATGACAATCAATTCATTTCATAGTAAATGAGTTATAAAAATAATATTTTAATTAAATCCTCTTTTATTTATAATGACTTTTGTCATACAAATGCCATTTGAATACAAATCATAAAAATACAGAATATATATAACATAACATAACATACATTACGAGAATTTATGTCTATTATTGTACACAAAAATATAATTTTATTCGTATTTTGCGATTCGTTTTATATATGAAATAATAATTATATAAAATATTTTGTTTACAATATTATTGCCGACAATTATATCATGTTTTAGTGAAGGTTCAATTAAGTCGTTATACCTTTGAAGGCAATAATTGTAACTCATATACAAATTAAATATATTTTATGTATCAATTAATGTCAATCTTCTGATACAGTTCTAAAGCTAACTTTCCGACAACTGGCACTAATATAAACCTGTGCTTTTCAATAGAGATCATTCTTAAGCCTAATAACAGTTTTACGAAAACAATAAACTTATAGACATTTTGCGTATATTATAATAATAACAAAATAACAAATCATTCATTATTTCAAATTTATATACAAACTCATATACCTGTGCGGAAAGGCATTTATAATGTTATTAATAGTATTTTAATAACAGTTTATATAATATAAGGAATTATGGAAAAAGTTTTGTTTCAATGAGAAAAACGGATTTCAAACTAAAAATACATTTAATCTAAAGTTTGCGTTATATATGAATTGAGAGATTAAATGAAAATTTAGAGAAAAATAAAATACAAATTTTGTATTAATGAACAGAATATGGGATTGACGTAAGAATTGGTAAAACTATAATCAGTTTTTTGTGTGAAAACAATACTATAAACAAGAGATTAAGTCTTAAAGTATAGAATGTTTTTGGATATGAATTATTTGATTAAAAGTAATGCTTTGAATTGATTGACGAAATTGTGTAACAAATTGTGTAACAAATCGTTCAATCGATGAGCTATTTATGTGTTGGCCCACAAACTCAACAAAAACAAAGAGCAAACACAATAACAATCACCAAAACTATTATCTAATTTCGTAAATGGATTTATAAACCGATTAATGCTTTTTCGATATAAAAACGGTCGGTGCGATTAGAGCACCCATGAGTGGGCGTCAAAATCAAATCAGAGCTAAATATAAATATATATGAATTTAAGTCAAAAATAGTGATCAAAGTCTATTTGTTAATAAAGAACCGGATAATATAAATACAGTCAAAGACCTTTAATAGCAACACATTTGGTGGAGAAAAAAAAGTTGTTATTTTTATATGAATATTAACCACAATAAAAAGGAAAGGTATGAACAGTGACATTAGGATTAGAAGTACTGTAGTCGGTATTAAAGATATTTATCTCTATTTATTGCTATTACTCTATGTTATATCAAATAACATTAGACACAAACAATAACTAATTGTTTGTTAGAAATAATAATAATTATTATTATAAACAAAATACAGTTCATATGAAATGGCGAATATTGTGTGCTATAGATTGTATAGACTGTATATACAGTATATACCCGTCAGTGATGTATAGATATATTGAGAATTATATTAACTGATAGTAAAGAATAAATCTAATAATGTCTTTTGATGTGTCGGCCGCACAGACAGATACTCTGCACCGGAATATTTCACATGTAATTGAATTTTATGTTTTGGAGCACAACCACCAAAATGACTGTTTGTGCGACTTTCCTAGTTATTAATTCTCTCTCTCTCTCTCTCTCTCTCTCTCTCTCTCTCTCTCTCTCTCCCTCTCTCTGCCTTTACTTACACTCTTTCATGGATTTATGATTTGTTAAAAATTTTGACAAAAATTGAATTTTTCAAAAATATCATTGAATTGTGTTATAAAATGAAATGAAATTCTCTTTTCATTATCTAATTTAATTTCATTATTGTTTTGAAACTTTTAATTCAATAAAAAGAGACAAAATTATAATATAAATATTGATTACAAAATACATTTACAATGAGTTTAATGTTCAACGAAAATTGTTTCATACGTTTCTAAACGTATGAATACTTTTAATATACATATAATAATATAAAATACGAAATGTTTTATATCGTAAAAAACAGATTATATTTAATGCAATACAGAGTATATTCACAACCGATTTGTTCAATAATAATGACGGCTATTATTAATCTTAAGGGGTTTATAGAATACATCAACACATGAACATTAGGTTTAGGGCTTGGAGGGCTTGGATGAAAATATAGTGCATATGAAATGATATAATAATAGAATATAACTATAATTTGTGTTTCAAACCAACATTTCATGCAATTATTTAAAGATTTTATGTACAAAACGTTAGTGTATTTGAATTTTTGTTAGTCTTTTTTGATAAAAATATTTTTCATTCAGAGCTAAAAATTTAAATATTATTTTAAAATTGATTTTCATGTTTGACGTAAAAATATTTGTGACTTCAATTGAAATATAGGTTTTATATTCAATACAAACCCATAGAAAATAATATGAAAGACGAAGAAAATATTCAATAAATATCACTTCAAAAATAGACTTATAAAAGGAATTTATAATAATATAAATGTATATAAAGTTCTCCTAAAATCAAATCTTATTTATTTTCAATACATTGACTGTAAAATCAAAATATGAAAAAACTTAAATTCTTTTCTATTTTTGTAATATTTTTAACAAAAAAATTTGTATAATATGTCACAAAATGTTGAGTTTCTTATAAACTTATAAACTTATAATGTGTGCAAAAATTTCTAGTGATCTCTATTTTCTCCACCAATGTATTACCCGCTTATTATTTATCATGATTTTTATTGCTTCAAATCATAGATCATTAAATTTAAAGACAAAATGATTTTCAAATAAATTTTAAGTATTTTTAATATTAAATTTATATAATTATTTTGTGTTCAAAGAAAGAGAAAGTCTTTGAGAAAGTTTCTCTTTGGGAAACTCAGGAGAAATTAGAAATTAATATACCCTGGTGCTCTTTCTTAAACATGACTTCCCCAATGCAATCAAGTGTTCAGTTTGTATTATTTGTTTATTTTCACCTAAAATATAAAACACTATTTATTTTATATTAGGTATACCATGTACCAAAATACCATTACCTTGGTAAATTACATGTAATCACTCGTCTGTATAACAATATCAAATTATATCTGAATTTCATTTTAGAAATGCTTTTATTTCTTTGGTATTTTGAGAAGATTTCATAAAATATTTATAATTGAAAATTGAATTATTTTTCGATAACTTTTAATATCAAAACCATTTTATAAGAAAACTTTTTAATAAATTAATTGAAAGAACATTTTTAACAAAATTATATCAAATGTCTTTATATTATTTTAAATGAATATAAGTCTATAAATAATAGATAATATAATTCTATAAATTTCAAACATTTTGATTGCAATTCAAACACAACCGAAAAAATTAATAAAATATGTATGTATTGAATGATTAGTGAAAAAGTGCTGAATATTCTGTTTCACAGTATTCTTAATGCCCTTAAGAATCAATTTATGCTTCAAATTTTGTTAGAGTTGTTGACAGTGAACAGAATATGCGACAGAATATTCTGTGCACAGAATATATAGAGGGGAGAGAGAGAGAGTACAAAAATCGATTCCGTCATCATTTTCGAAGAGATTATAAGCAAATACTTATATTCGGTGCAAATTATTATTAAAATCGCTGTAATTCCTGACATACCCAACAGTTTTGCTGCGAATATCTCTGTCTATGAGTAAAATACTAATCATTATTACAGTATTATTCATACATTGAGTTATAATTCATTTTATAAATTCATTTCTCAATTATATAATCATTAATAATAGCATCAAATAATAGGAAAATTTTAATCCAATTTACTATTCATTATAAAGAAATTAGTTTTTAAATTGCGTTCAAAGCCTTGAATTCACTTATGATTTATAAGATATTATTTTTTGAAAATAATTAAAATTGAATTTTATTTTTAATCACTTTTTCTTTTATAGAAACAAACAATTGAAGAATTGGACGATTGATGGCTATATGAAGACATGCTTTATTGACAACAAATATAGATAACGAACAATAAAATCATTTGATTACAAGACTTTTATTTAAGAAGACTTTTAATAGTAATTAAATTTTTCTGAATTTAAAAGTAAATGATTTAATAAAAATGAAATACAATTCGTTTCTAACATAATATCATCAAAAATACAGACAAAAATCATATAAATATTATTATATAATATAATAATTGAAATGAAAATAAGTTGTAATTCACTTCAATATATGATTTCTGTCGCACTCATAATATCTGTCAACTCGTATCCTATCTCTCGTCTGGCTATCGTCTATCAGCCGGTGCTGACATTGATATAATAAGAACCTATACTTTTGATGAACAGATATTTTGCCTAAAATCGAGGACAACAACCGATAGAGAGTTACTATAATAAATAACAACACATAAAACAAAAAAATATTTTCCCAAAAAACAATGGATTCCTCGCATTCGGCTCAGCGTCAAAGTCGAGGCCCAATACCCAGTAGTGTCGTATCGTTCATGAAAAAGGTATTTCAATTCGTTTTACTCATATATTTATGTCTATATTTAGTGGTTGTAATATATGATAGAGAGAAGCCCTAAAGCCATATGAGCTGTCGTTTTTCAAAACATATAAAACTTATTTTTCGTAAAATGAATGAACGTTTTGAAGATTAATATAAATGATATGAAACTAGAAAATACCCCTTGTTTTGAGAGCAGTTTTGAGTGCATTTACGATATCATTCATTTACTCAGAATTAACCAAAACTTCACAAAAAAGAGAATAATTTGTAATGAAATTTGAAATAAATATTTTGTTTTTAATTAATTTTTGGTTTATTTTTAAACTTAAAACTATAATAATAAAAGGCTCCAAAGGCTAACAGTTGCCCAGGGATTAGGCAAGTGGAACGGTATATAGAGTGTCAATAAAGTTAACCAATTCATGAGAGAAGGGTTAGAACTGAAAAGGTTTACCAATAGTTGTATTGCAATAAAAACAATTAACACAATTTTAACACAAAAACTGTGAAGACTTGCAATAAAACCATTCAATTGTTTGATAAAATCGTATTTGAATTTGTTTTAAAGCATTCACTACTTTCAATGCGGGTATGGATTAAGAGATGAAAATTAATTTCAATTTTGAAACCCTTTCATCAAAGATATCATAGTTTTTCGAGAGAAAACAATAATAAATTTAACAGAATATTCTTTAATATAATACAAGACAATAATAACCAAAACACAGAAATCATAATTAGATTACATGTAAATAACAGTCGCTATGAATATAAATTCACTTCACCTGAAAAATACAAACATTTTATATGTAATTTGTTTTGGAAATGCATTTCAATCGATAAAACAAAAGGCATTCAAATAATATGGAATTGATTTGAAACATGAAATACGAGAATAAATGTTGTAATGCATAATAAATGCATAAAATTTATGTAAATAATTGATTGATTCAATGTTTTAATAATTTAAATGTTTATACAGTTATAGTCATTGCTAGACATCCTATTATGGCATTAAATTATTATTACTATAATGTCATATATAGTGTCAATTATGTTCAAGCACACTTAATATTTCCTCATCAAATCTTTCCTAATTTCCGGAATATTTAATCTTGAAATCCCCCTGATTTGAGAACAAAGAGATGATGCTGAGCACACTATATTGTATAAAATGAACCCTTAATTATAAATAATTCACTTAAGTATTCAATATATTAACCCCTGTCCCAAAAACCCCTTATCTGAATGTGTTTTATCTCAATTCTAGAGAACGAGTTATGCGTACACTATATATGGGAAGGAATTTTGATTACACGAGATATATAGAATTCATAGAATATTCTGTCTAATTAGATGGAGAGCTTATCATGAATTTAGCAAATAATGCCAGTTATGAATTAAATAAATGCTCAAGTACATATATTGTAATTATCAGTTTGAATGTTTTGCATTCACTTTGTCGAATGAGATCGAAAACAGAGCGAATTCCCTGTCAGACAAGCCTTCCCACACTTACACAACTATTGCATTAAGTATTGATAACTGGAATACATGTCTTCGATGGCTTTGACCCACATTTCCATTGGCATCCTGTGCTGCACAGCACTGGTATCCAATCGTATATACATATGTATGATTCTCAGCCCACAATTCCAGGGCTGAGATTAATGTCATGCAATCTCTAAGTGCAATACTCTATACATAAATGCATTAAACACTGGCAAAACTGTATATGCTTTCACTTGTTATGAAATACATATAACAAATATTTTAAGTTTAAATACGAAATAAAAGACCAAAAGATTTCTCACGTATTTGTTTGTCTTGAAAATGTAGTTCAAAAGCAAATACAAAAAACCCACAAATAATATGTATTTTCATTTTGATCAATAAATTCTGTTTTATTTCTTACAAAACAAACAATTATTACATTATTTTCCATTGAAATATTGAATTATTGTTAGCTTTTCGTTCATTATTAATATATAAAACATTTTCAAAACTAAATTTCATTTACAAATGAAAAATGTTATAAAATATTAAATGAGTTTGACTTCAATAATGTTCTTATGTTTATATAAAACATAATCTTATATTAAATAATATTTTGTGACATTTTTTCTTAATTTTAGTCTAATGTGAACTTCAACTAATGATTGATATCTTATGTAAACTTTCTATTATTTACATTCAGTTAATCAAATGTAAAATATTTAATCATTTCAACAAAGTTTTCAACATTTCATATGTTTTGATAAATGTTTTTTTTTTTTTGCAAATATATTCACTGATTAGACAAAAGAAATGTCAAAAAAATGTCAAATAAATTATTTTTCATTAATATTTTATTGAAATTCACATTATTCTGCTCTCTCTCTCTCTATCTCTCTCTCTCCCTCTCTCTCTCTCTCTTCGATTTTTTGTTTGCAATCCATTTGACATAAATTTGCAATTATTTTACAGATAGTTAACAAAAGCAGTCCATCAGAACAGGTGACGACCTGTTCGCCAGTGAGCACACCGTCGGTGAGCCTAATGTCCAGTCCATCGCCGGCCGCGATGTCAATGAGTTCCTCATCTTCGGGCCAGTTCTCCAGTGTTGGCGTCAGTCAACAACTGCCAATTAGGGGGCCATTGATTAATAAGATTAGAGCAAAAATGGCTTCACATTCACACAGAATGATGGCCTCATTAGCGCACCAGACGTCAAGTCTCTCCACAGATCAACTGACCGCCCATTTGACGGATGAGGAAAGGAATATATTACAAAAGGTGTTCCAAAAAGAGGAACAATTCCGTGAATTTGCGCTCAAAGGGTAAGCGATATAAATATTATATGATTAGAGTATAGAAAATATTGATTTCATATTTGAAATGCAATTTTTATTCACAAAAATATGAATTTTTGATTATATCTATTATTTCATAAAATATTTTGCGCACGAATTTCATAATAAAACTATAGAACAGAATATTCTATTATATTATAATCATATATAATATTATATAATCTCTATTTTCTGACTAAAATATAATACGAAAAAAATACTTTTATTTTAATAAAAAAATATATAATTGTTTTAATCAAACGATTACTTCATAACAGAATATATATTGTTATTAAAAATTTGAATGTTTTTGTCTAAGCATTCGATAGTCCATACAATTGATTACATTATAATTACGGTATATTTAAATATATTTTTATATACCTGTCCTCTGATTCTATGAATTGATTTGAGAAACGAAATACAATACTATGTTTTCGGTTATCAATCCAACAGTATATCTATTTTTAGGAGCATTACATGCAATGTAATACTACAGTACTTGTGCTGATCTTACAGTACATACAGACGTCAATTCATAGCCAACTCTTTATATCAATTCCTTATGTTTTTGATCATTAATTAGGAATTAATTGAAAAAACTTTTCTCTGTTCAGTCCATATAATAGTAGCAAAAAAGGAGTCATTAATTAGTAATCACTTAATCTGTATTGAAATTGATTTTAACGTTGAATTTGATATTAAAAACAAATAATTTATAAGAATTTATTTTTTCCCAAAATATCTGGATTTAAATTAAAAACATTTAGTGTTCAAAATAGACTGTAATATTTTGAAGAAATATAAAGAAATGTTTTAATTAAAAAAGATTTTTTCATTTACTTCTTGTCTAACAAAAGCTAAAACCCAATCAAAATGTTTTTGCACAATATTATAGAAGTCATACAAACAGAAAAGCAATTGATTGATGACTTTTCAGTTTTCAATAGAGTTCTCATTCATTCATTCAGTCATATCTTTGAATAGTTCTTTTGATTGTATACAAAATAATTGATTAAAATATTTATTATAAAAAAATGAAATGAAACCATAAATTAAAAAGCATTGAAAAACTAATGAAAAGTTTTTGAATGAATATTAACTGCGATATAATATACAAAAAAAAACATTTTAATAATGAAAACATATAACGAATTGAAAAGAACCAGAATTTTATTCAAAGAATATCTATGAAAATAGTCTTAAATCATTCTTTCGTCTGAATGTGATTTTTATTTTTATTTTTTAAAAATCATGAAATAATAATAAATGTTATTTTGAAATATGATATAAAAAATGCCGAAAAAGTGTTTCAAAAACTCTTTGTATAAATTTTTTCAATATGTTTTAGATTCAAAATATATAAATATATCCAATGTTTTGACTTCTATTCTATATTAATATACTGTGTGTATTCTAAGCGCCTACAGCTTCTATGGACAGTGTTTTTTTAAGTTATTCTTTAAGAGAAGACATATTTCAGAGCACATGAAATACAATTGTTTTTATAAGAAAAGAAAAATACAACAAAAATAACCCAATAATGAAATATTAGTTATATTTTGAAGAAATTTAATTTAAGTCTTAAAAAGTGCTATTCTATAAGAACAGGCTATTTTCATAGCACCCGACATCTGCTCTTATGGAATATAGAGTGCATTACAGAATATTCTTTATTTATTTGTAATATCACTGAATTATTATATTTCGGCTCATTTTTCAACAAATGAATTCAATTCAAAAAGTAAGGAATCTTTTGATGAATGACTGAATGGAAAGAATATTTGTTGAATAAAAGTGTTCTTTGTATTAGAAAAAAAGTAATTTTTATATTTTAATAAACACTATATAATAGAGAAAAGTACTAAACATTTTTATGTCTTCGGATTCTTTGATCAATGAATATATATATAAAATTTCTTACAATAAGTTTTCTGAACAGAATATTAAAAGTAATTACTGTTACGACAATAACAGTCGAGTCTATGAAACACACAATTAATGTTTTGTATAATATTTTGTATGAAAGAAAAAATATATAATTTTGTGTTCAAGAGATACTACTGTTTATAGTGGAGACGACAGAGGAATAGACAACAAACCTGTAATGAAATACAAGAATCAGTGGGCGATAAGGACTGAGACATGTTGTAGATATACTGTAAACATATCCGTATATATAATATATGTCTAAAAATAATTCATTTTCTCGATTATGCAATGATTTGTCTGTTCTTACCGGCGCTCAAATTTATAGGTCATATAAAGTATTTCAAATGCAAAGCATATGTGAGATATAATGGGTTTTAAAAGAGAAAATCACCTGTAAATTCATAACCAATTGTATGGAAAGCTTTTTTTGGCTTTTTTTGTTTCTTTCATTATGTATTCGTCGTCTCTCTCTTTCTCTCCCCTTTTTGTCTGAAACACAGAATATTCTATATCTCAAGAATCTATAAATTGAAGTATAGTTGAATTGAAGTATCTATAAATCACTGACAAATATAGAGACAAATATAAGTTATTCTAAATATAATGTAATCCCAGATCACAACCAATGCATGCATTTTGCAAAAGATCACACATTTGTGAATACATTTCATATAGATCTCAATATGGAATAAAAGCCATATATATTCCAAAGGAAAGTTTTTTTTGAAAAAAGACAATAAAAATCCAATTCATTATTTGAGAGAAAAAGTGATTTTTTGTTTTTCGTCACATTTTTCTGATTTGATTTTCTGATATCAAAATTCTTGTCCACTTATATAAACCCATTTCAAATTGTTAGGTTCGCTACGAAATCCACAGTCAAAGCACATGACTTTGACATTAGATATTGTTATATATTATTTGAATCTTTGTTATAGTGTTTGTGCGACACACAGTTGACACCATCAATTGAATGTAGGAAAGGGTTATATTGACATATTTTGTCGAAGTTAGGAAAGCATTTTAGGGATATTATTGGCAATACATTTGACAATATCTCACATCTAATACAGCACTCAATCACAAACAATACCAGAGTTTACTCTTTTCTGTTGTAATTGAATGAAAGCAAAACAGTTAATACATATCAGGAGATAATAAAGACTGAATTCAGTCATTAAAAGCATTTAAAATGTTTTAATTTTGTAAACATCAACACATCTATGGGTTCTCAAATCACGGGAATTGCGTTTATATGTATTCCGGAAAAGACTAATCATATAAAAAGTGCACAAATTATTATTGATTTTTTGAAAGACAATTCACTCTCAAAAAATTGAATTAAATATTCTTTAAATATTAGGAGATTTTTGACAGTCATTCATAAGGAAGAAATAGCAACAAAAACGTTATTTTATAGTAAATATATTAAATGCAATTCTTTATTAAGCAATTGTTTTCAATACATACAGTCGTTTCACTTTCTTAATCCCTTTTTACTCATAGAGTTCAATGGATAAAAAGTGAAACGACTGTAAGTCAAGAATTATCTGAATATATCTTATTCTGTAAGAGAATATTCATTAAGCAATTCTCAAAATTTTATTTTGTTTTGTTTAACCATTGATTTATATCTAAATTATAAGTGATTTCATTATTATTATTCTAAACATACTTTACTTCAAGTTTTAATGTCATTATTCTTTGCTTTCAATTACATAAGAAAACAATTTATTGTAAAACCACTTAATTTACATCACTTATAAGTGTTCTCTCTCTCTCTCTCTCTCTGTCTCTGTCTCTCTCTCTCACTCTCTCTCTCTCTCTCTGTCTCTGTCTCTCTCTC
>JAQIXR010000984.1:0-16861 GCA_034700825.1 Quadroppia sp. Gr-Ori-00064
TCTCTCTTCTCTCTCTCTCTCTCTCTCTCTCTCTTCTCTCTCTCTCTCTCTTCTCTCTCATAATAATAAACAAATATAATGTCAAAAAAGACATTAAATGTAGAGATGAGATGATGTGAATCACTTTCACAGACCATTATCTCATAATACCATTAATGATTGGAAGCGTTGGTCTTCTTCTCTATTCCTTCTCTCTCTCCCACTTACAACTGTCAGCGCATATATGTTTGTTGCCCTTCCCGGAGAAATACCTGCAATGTCTTTGCCCTCAAATTTGTCTTAAAGTTCAATAACAGGTTTGTGTAAAAAACTTCAAAGTTTGAAGTAATGCTTGACTGAAACTATCGGTGCCTTTCCTTTCGTGTGATGTGAAATGAATTCATAATTTTTGAATTCGTTTAAATGAATCACTTTTTTAACTACACATCCAATCAATGGCCCAAACAATGAAAAAACTCTTCAAATTTATTATAATAATCGCATCGATATATTGATGTTTGTATAGGCCATAGCTATGGGACCCGACGGCTATGACTACTGCCATATCAGTGACTCTGACAATGCCTTTACCATTATTGATGACATTCATAATTGCAATAAAAGTATAGATAATGTCATAAAATCGAAGATTATATGTGAAGAAGAATTAGTTGAATCTCAAAATGTAAGTAAACTTTCAATATAATAACTACAGGTGCTCTGGATGAAAGTCAATGCAATAAACCTTTTCTTCTATTTCTAATTTTCAAAAATTTCAATGAATTTTGTTTTTTAGATAAAAAATATTCATCAAAAGAGTGGAAAAAATTGTGAAAAGAAATATATTTGTAAAAGTGTTGCAAAAGAAGCGCCAATTTATTTGGAACTGTTGTGTTATCTGAGTTATGCCATCCTTATTGTCTTCGGCTACTTAAGAGATTTTCTTCGAAAAGTCGGTATCGAAAAGAATAGATCAGCCGTCGAGAGGGACAGAGAGGTAAGGGTTAAGTTATATTTGAATTTGTTGTTTATATGAATTATTACCCCTTTTAGGGTTACGTTCAGTTGTATCAAAGTTTTGAAAGCTTTTTTACCCGTAATATTTACCGACGCGTTTGTGACGGATGCAATCGACCCATCACTTGTGTGCCCGGGGCTGTCATCGATGTGATGGACAGGACTACCAATGACTACAATTGGACTTTCGAGTAATTGTTTCGATATAACTGTTTCTCAATTTGTGATTCCGTTCTCAAACTCATTGAATAGATATCCGGGAACTACTACTTCGGCCATTAATATGGGTTCCTATAATTATTTGGGGTTTGCTCAAAATGTTGGCCCAAATGTAGACAGAGTTGAAGGCATTATAAATAAATATGGGGTCGGAATGTCGACTACTAGGCATGAGATCGGTATTTGATTAGCAATTAGTATTGAATTGAATGTAATATTTTGTTGACTTTTAGGCACAACAGCTATTCATAAGGAATTGGAGTCACTTTTGGCCCACTTTTTGTGCGTCGAGTCCAGTGTTGTGTTCGGTATGGGATTTGCTACTAACTCGACGAATATCCCAACCCTGGCTGGCAGGGGGACACTCATATTAAGCGATGAGTACAATCACGCGTCTCTTATCCTCGGGTGCAAAAAATCTGGCGCTTCTGTAGTTGTCTTCAGACATAACGGTATGATTGGATGTGATGTCAAATAATATAATTAAATAATTTTACTGAAGATATGATTGATTTGGAAATGAAGATAAGAAAACATTTGGTGGAAGGGGAGGACAGGACTCACAGGCCGTGGAAGAAGATTATAATAATAGTTGAGGGCATATACAGTATGGAGGGAACTATCATTAATTTGCCACAAATCATAAAACTCAAACAAAAGTACAAGTGTTACGTGTATTTGGATGAAGCACATAGTATTGGTGCCATTGGGCACAGGGGTCGAGGAGTGGCCGACTATTTCGGTTGCGATCCCACAGATATAGACCTATTGATGGGAACGTTCACTAAAAGCTTTGGCGCCGCCGGAGGTTATATTGCCGGCAACAAGAATATCATTGACCACATTATCGTCCATTCCCAGAGTGCCAGTTATGCCACTTCCATCGCCCCCTGTATTGCACAACAGATCATATCTGTCATCAAAGTGATCGATGGCATCGACGGCACAGATGACGGTATGCCTTAAATTCATGTCATGTCTAATATATATAACATTTTTGTTCAGGTCAGCAAAGGATAGCACGACTGGCCAGTAATGCCAGGTATTTCCGTTCAGGTCTTAAGCAAATGGGTTTCATTGTCTACGGCAACGATGACTCTCCTGTCGTTCCGATAATGATATGCTTTTGTGCAAAAATAGCGTAAGTTTTGAACCATTGAAGAGATTTGTGAACATTATTATCAATTTGCATACCAGTGCTGTCGTCAGGACTGCATTTATAGAAGGCATTGGAACAGTGGGCGCCGCCTTTCCGGCCACCCCTTTTACCACAGGTCGAGTCAGGTTTTGTGTCTCGGCTTCTCATACGAAGCAAATGTTGGACAAAGCACTTGAGGTTATGGACAGAATAGGCGATCGGGTGTCCATTAAGTATGCAAAACATTGAAACCAATCTGCGATCAAAACCTTTAAAACTTTGTATCGCATGAAATGAATGTGAAAATACAATACTTTTTATTAAGATTACAATCGTTTCAATGATTTGTAAAACATTTTTTAAATTAATATAAAAATGATTTTATTTTGTATTAAATATTTATTAAAAACTTTATATCAATTCTAATGTATTATAAAATAATTAATTTATGATAATTAAAATAATAAAATTTATGACATATTTGTTGAATGAATAAAAACTTTTAGTTTTTTCTGCATTTTATGTGTGAATCAAATCAAACGGATTTTGAAATATATTTCATATATTTGTAATATAATTATTGTTGTGATATTTATAGCACAGGTATGTGTCATAAATTTGGTTGAAGAGAGTTAGGCATAATAGGGAAAGAAGACGATGACTAACTTGTTAGGGATGTCCACTCTTCTAATCGCACCCTCTCTTCATCTCTATTGACATTTTATGATTAAATTCATGAAAATATGAATTCTTTACATTGTTTTGAGAATGTATTCTTAAAACCAAATTTAGAGAAAAATTTATTCTTCAAAATATCTTTATTTAAAGTGTATTTCAAAAAATATAATTTAATATAAAATAATATTTTTGTTTATATTAATTAATTTTTTTGAAATTCGTTTTTGAGAATCAGTTAAGGAATTATTGAAACATTTCTTCAAAAGGAGTCAATCATTATTTCCTTCCTCCTGGAAGTGCTGATGTTATACTGCTCGCCCCCGGTATAGCACTCAGGGCACCTGTAACAGGAGCGGCTGCACCCGTCAGACCACCGAGACCTGGTATAGCACTTGCAGCGCCCGATAGGCCACTGGCGGCACCCGACAAACCACTCAAACCACTTGTAACTGAGTCTAAACCAGGAACAGGTAGACCACCTGGGATGGGAATCGGAAGCCCTCCAAGGCCACCACTAGCTGATTTAGGTTCAGGATAAGGGGCATTATCTGGTATGGGGGCTGAGGTCGTAGTCGTAGTGGTTGTCGTAGTGGTTGTGGTTGTGGTTGTCGTTCCCTCTGATACAGCGGTTGTCACAGCTGTGCTAAGGGCTGGTACTTGGACAGGGGCTGATGTGTCAGGCATAGGTGATGTTGTTATCATGAATATCAGACATGATATGAATAAGACTTTAATTAACAAAATATTTAATAAATTCATAAATAATTAATTGTTTCTAAAATAATATCAAAAATAATATCAAAACTAATAATAATTTGCATTCAATTGTAGAGCAAATGTTTGGGAACTGATTGAGTGATAGACGCCATAAGTCATAAAACAGATTAAATTTCCAATGAATTTATTAATCAAATTATTTTTAATAACTTTTTAATGTTTTACACAAAAAATAATAACTTTTTTGAGAAATTGTTTTAAAGAATAAAATCTTTGATAAAATATTTTATAAGTTTTATTTAATTATAAAAAACCTTTAATTTTAAAATTTATATAAACTTAACGTTATTTCCAAACCATTCGATAAATCTTTATTTGTAGTCATTGTTCAAAATCTTTATCGTTTCGATCAATGTCTCACAGATTCGTGAATTGCTTTTGTCTGAATAGACATAGTTTTGGATGTGTTGGAGCAGTGATAGTGTGGCACCCGATGGCGAACCCGTATAGCAGTTGTTGTTTGTGTTCTAAGCATTAATGAGATAAATGTTAATCAAATGTCAACTCATGTCAACTGATGTCTGTTGTCATACGAGAGACTTCATCCAAAACAAGACATTTGTGGACAAAGTATGCATTTGTTCGACTGAACCGTATTTGTTGTTAATGGCGTCAATCACTCGAAGTCCGGCCACGACTAACAGGTCGGCGCCCAAACTGATCACATCGTCCACTGATGTCATCGCCTTATAAGAGATAAAACAAAATTAACATTAATTCAAATTTTAGATCCAATGCTTGAGGACTGACCTCTTCGGCCAATGGATCGCATCCATGAAAGTATAATTCGTAGACATATTTTCGACGAATTTCATCCATTTTTAGATCCCATTCCCGCGAGAGTTCCAACACTTTTCCAAACCATTTGTTTGCCTGTGAATAGAATTTCGATTGATTTACGATATAATGACTTTTGGACTCTATTTTCATCGAAGAGAATATGTTTTAGTAATTGGTTTGCATTTCAATTCATATGACAATAAATACCGCTTTCGTTGTGAACGGGAAGTGTTTGAACGACAGCCGAAATCACATTAAATATGAATTTAGTTCTCGTTTGCGATAGACTTAAGTCAGCATTAGTCGAACAAACGGGAAATGTATGAAAATCTTTGAAAAAGTAATGATTTATTATAGTAGGGAAGAGGGAAAGGGGTTTAGAGTTCTTCAGTTGAAAAATGACGATAAATAACATAATTGATGCCAAACGTGAGTGTTCTAACACAAGAGCACCGTTAGCTATGCGCTGGCGTACCGCTAAGATGACGAGCGGCACCGACTGATTGACAGTTTGGTTGATGATTGGACTCGACTGTGGTTTCCACCAGTCGTCCACTGAGAACAGTGGCATCGGTTCCATCTCTGCCACTAAAGTCGAGTTCAGAACCAAATCGAGTAATTGTTGGGAAAAGTCGACAAACGATTCGATTGTGTTCTCATTGATTCCCAACTCTTTCTTACATATCCTGTCTTTAGGGGTTCGGCCCATCTTTTCCATCAGTTTGGACAGGCATTCGAAGCGCTTCGATACAAAGGTCTTCCATAAAAGACATCCGACGTTATGCTTGAGTACAGCACTGGAGACGAGGTTCAGGTATTGTAATGCCTTCTCAAGTGAATTGTCCACAACTGACGGATCTTTATTCCATCGAACCATTAGTTCCCAACAACTGTTCACCAGAAGTACATCTGATTCGAAAGAGTTGGGAAAACATCGCCGCACGTGATCTAACAGTTCGCTTGTGGTCTTAATGTCCATATTCTGATAATCAAGAGCTTCTTCACCGACACAAATGTCGTCAATGTCTGAGCGTTCGTTCGGTTCCAATTGTCTCGATTTCTCTTCAATTAATGCATAGAATATCTCAGGCTTTATATTGGAACTGACGGCCCATTTGGCCACTAATTCACTGACAATTCCCGGACCACTTCCTAGCAAATAGGACAGTGATATTCGAGTTGGTATCGAATCTACTCTTTCTTGTTCTTCACTTGGATTCAGACTCGAATGCAATAACATATCCAATAGAAACAAATCTTCTAATTGTTTGATAACTAAATTCAAACTTTCGTTATCGATATGAAGTGTTTCCCATTCCATGTCTGGACAGTCGTCTGATTCCTTGCATTCGATTCTTGACTTTGACTTTGTATTGACGGCTTTGATCGTATGGACGGCAATCAGAGCACCCATAATATTGTCCGATTCATAGATCAACTCAAGAATCTCTTTCCAGTCATCAGATAGTAATTCATTGTTCTCCTCAATAGCCCTACCATTCCTTGCCTTTCCAATTATATTCATCAAAATATTCAATGAGTGACTGAAATACTGCCAACACTTCCAATAATTGCAATATTTTGAGGAAAGCCATGAAATGAATAGCAATACTAAAAGGTTTGAATGCGATATAGAACTGGATTCGAGTAATGCTTTCAAATCTAAATCATTTGTTCGTAAATATGAAGTGAATATAAATTTACTCAAAACTAACAAACGATTCATTTGTATCTTATTTTCAAACATTTCGACATTGAGTTCAATGGGAACATCGCTATAGACTTCTTGGTCACCGATTTTATGGATGTGATCGGAATATAGGTTAAAATGTGATAAAAGGTCTGCAATTGTGGGCAGACATTCATCGCAATCATTGGCCAAAATTGTATCACTTGTTTTGAGGGCATCTCTAAACGCAATCAACGATAAGACACGTGCGATATCACTACCCGTCCAATTGAGTCGATCTATGAGGCACTGAATGTCTGGTGGTTGTGAGCTCTCACTTATATAACCATTTCCTACACTTTTCAATGATTTTATATTTGAGTAAAAGTCACTCAACTGTAGAATTCGTGAACACATTTGAGCGATGAGTTTGTTCTCGAAATCCAATTCATTCTTCTCTAAACTCAACATTAAATGTCTCTTCAATTCAGTTGTCGTCTGTTTAATCACATCAATGTCTGGCACTAAAGAGATCACATTAAGACTGTCTTTGCGGACTTCAGCCGTTTTCAACATCAGAACCAATTGAACGACTTTTTCGACGACAAGTGTTTTACTCAAAAGTTGTTTCAATTCTCTAAACAAATGCAAATCTCGTGTCTTTTTGCTGTTCCTGTCTGTGAGGGCACACAAAAAGGGTATTTCGATGTCATAGACTTCACCCGAACTGTAGTCCAATAGAAAACATCGACTTCTCTTCAATTCAGACACACTTTTGAATTGTTCCCAAAGAAGTGCATTCAAACCCATCATTGAGTGTTGGCATTGAATAAGTTTGCAATTTTTGCCGACATTGAAAGCCCCTACACGTGGACCCATTTGTGTGCACCACATCTCAAGTATTCCCCGTTTGGGTGCATATAATATCAAAAAAGACACTCTTTTTGTATTTAATTCCATACCTGGCTCTTCCACTTCAAGCCAACCCACCTGTGCCTCTCTATACCCCTTCCACATTCGCACTGCCAGCCATTGGTTGACATCAATGAGTGTAACTCTTCCGAAGTCGTCGACCACAGCAGCCAATCGTTTGTTCGGAGAAACACTAATAGACTGTCCCTGTCTTTGATCAAAGAGACCGATTCTGAGGGGCAAAGATGTCGGCGGACTTATACTTGGCTTTTGGTCACTATTGGTCTTATTTGTTCCAAATATACTTCCAAAAGGAATCTTATTCTTCACTTCATTGAGTTTATTGGCAATGAGTTGTCCGGCGTTTGCCATCAACTCATTCATTATGGCAGGAGTTTCCTTAAAATGGAGAACAGATAGAGTTATCGACAGTCAGTCAATGGAAGTCTGTTTGCCATAAGAGCCAACAAATACCTCATAAGCTCTATAGAAGCCCACAAAAGGATTTTCGCCGCACGTTATCAATAGATCAGCTGAGGGATGGTTGACCTTTGGGGTACCATTTGGTCCCTTATATAGTGACTGTGACACCATTTGATCAAAGATTGTTCGCGAACTTTGACCACAATTGTGACAGTCCTTAATATCATCGCTTTCTTCTAATCTCCACTTCTTGTACGACAACGTAAGAGAGCTATCGGTGACAGAACTCAATGCCAGATCATTGACAGAGCTCTGAGTCTTTGCCAATCGATTTCTGCACAATCGAAGTGTTTGGTAAAGACTGAAACCATCGATGAGAACAACTGTTGACTTATAGACGAGTAACAGTTGGTCGGATTCATTGGAAGCGCTGTTGGGTCGGAATGTCTGGCACTTAATGTCAATAATTGGTTCGTTATGTAGTAATTGACTCAACAAAAGACCGCCGTTTTCTGTGTATATTCTTATATAACCCGAAGAGAATCCGATGACAACTGCTGTCCAGTCGTGAAAAGCAAACGAAGACTTTTGTTGTGACACAATTGGCAGTAATACAAGACTTGTAATCAGTTCCGTCGACTGCTGTCCACCCGCTAATTGGGTCTCAAAACTCAACCGCAGTTCACGACTGGAATCGATGTCCAAATCTGTCACCACTTGCTGTCCAGTGATGTTGGAATCGTTGATGGAATCGAGTCTATAAACGGCTAAAAAGCTATTTTTGGCGAAAGCCAACAGATCTGCGAAAGGACTGATGGCCACAATGGATGTCATCAATCGGGACATCCATTCGGTGTCTTCAGACGATTCTTCTTCTGTGTCCAACAGTTGACTCGTTGTCCAATTCCATCGATTGTCGTAATCGTCGTCTAAATTGTGTCCAAAATATCATGAAATATAAAATATATTCTTTGATTCAAACCTCTGTTTCGCTCTTGGATTGTCTGATAGTCGGGAATAAGTATTTGTTTTAATGATTTCAAATCATTTAAAACACAATATTTAGTCAAATTACACGACATTTGGCCTTAAATCCGATTAAAGACCGAAATATGAAATGTTTTTTGTGTCTGACGTCAGAAGTAAACAAACAGACAATCATATGGTGTGAAGACATTCATAGACGACGTTATGTTTGCAATCGTTGTGATTGACGTCAACGCGAATGCGTTGTAGAAATCAATACAAAAACCTTTGACATTAAGTGAGGGATGAATAGAGTGAACGCAATGCAAACGTAACGGCATTTGTGTTATGTCTCTATTATTATGGTTTTGAGCGCCGAATAGAGTCTGACATCAATGCTGACTAACTCGCCGTTCAGTCGCGGATCAGCTCTTCTCAGGGCATCCCTAGAGAGGAATAGACGCAAAGAGATCGAGAGAAGTCCTAATTTAGGGATCAGTTCAGACAAGTTGTCGATAGATTCGAGTTTTGACAGACAATTGACGAGTATTTTAAGGAAACACGAATTACAGACTTCGCCGACAAATGAGCCGAAGACTAAGAAGAAGAAAGTCCTGTTCGCCGAACCCGTCGTCAGCTCTGAACTTGAGTTCAAAGCCACGCCCTCTTCGCCCACATGTGGTGTCCAACCACTGCCACAATTGACTGACCAATCATTTGGTTCAGAGCCAATCAAAGTGCCTGAAGAACTGAATGAGAAGAGAAGACATCCAATGGTTCACCAAAACAGTACTTTTGATAAAGAATTTGACACCAATTCTGTGGACTTCATTGAGTCACAGGAGAGTCGGAACAGCGATTCACCACTTCTTCTGACACAACAGCTCTTTGAAGACGAGACACCCGTGGGTTCTGGTCTTCCAACCCAACACCAAACTCCCAGCCCTTCCGATGTCGTCTCAGACGATAATTCAGACACAATTCTATCGGTATTTCACATACTGTCCAATATTTGTGCCAATCGTTGACTAAAATCTTATTATCTTTAGAATGGATATCGAGGTATAGCTGATTCCGAGTCATCTGAAGAGCCATTCATGTGCTCACAACCAATGCCTGAGAGCACAGGTATGTTCGATGAGGAGGACAGTCACACACAAACGAGTGTTGGAGTGCAAACGGAGCCATTGGATGCACACTCAGACACATACGACGACCCCGTCGTCAATATTCCGATGCGTTTGTCGAAAGTTAAAGAGTTTTATAATATTTTTGCTCAAATTGTCGAACATTACTCCCATTCCTCCCAATCCTCCAATTCTTAGCAGTCATTCATTTGTTGTTATTTAATAATTATAAAAAATATTGATAACAAAAATGTCATTCATTTGCACAAAATATAACTTATTTTCACAGTTTGTGCGAAACTGTTGATAAGTCTTAACGATAACACAATTTTATGCATTTTTATGTCATTAATAAAACTTTATTTTAATTAATGATTAGTTTTAGATATATTTTGAATATAATTCTCAATGAATGCAAAAATGTATTCATTTTGACATTAGGTCCAAATGTTGACACGAATTACTGAACGATGCTTTGGTTCATAGTTTGGATCTCTTGAGATCACAACTAATATTAGTGTCTCTTAAAGACAATTACCTTATCTGTGATTAACCAATGTTTAGAAGAAATCAATTTTACTATAACTTAATTAAAGACCAAATGTTTGCTATGAATTCAAACGATGTTTCAATCAATCGTTATTTCTCTTACTTTTTATTCGTCATTCAATTTAATCTCATTTTTCAATTAATAATTAATTGATGTTTTGTTTTGGTTTTAAAACAATTGATTTAATGAATGAAATAATATCTCGTTTTTTATCATTTCATTCAATTGTGTAAATAAAAAATTATTTTAAAATTGAATTTCTTTTTGTTTTGCAATCATTTTTGTTATAATTTTCACAGATTTGACTCAATTTTGGTTAAATTATTGATCATTAAATCTCCATTAATGGACATTAATATCCGGAACATTTTGGCGATAATTCAAAATTAATGAAACTATTCAAACATTGCGCCAACACTTATGCCTCCCAATCATTGATGACAACCAATGAAAGCCGTCGACCTCTAAGCACGTGATCGGCCCTCAAGTGTGTGATTGGCCTTAAGTGAAACAGCAGTAGAGGAGAGAAGTTGTCTGTTTGTGAGTGAAGTGAAGACAAGAGTTTAAAGGGATTTATTGTAATATTTTATCACAAATTATTTTTTGTAATTCAATTGACATTTGATTTGAGGAGAAATTTGTTGTTTTATTTTGATTATTGCATTTGTTTGACATATATTGAGATTAAGTCATATTTTGTCTCAAATCGACAAAACATTGCATTTGTTGTACGAATGCAAAGCAAATGCTGACAAATCGATAACAGACATCACAGACAGGCCTTTGTCTGAACCACACCATCAAAGATAGACAATAAGGGAGACATGAATGACCACAAGTCGGTCACTGAGGCCATGAAGACCTTTGGTATGTGATTGCGTCCATCAGTCGATCCGTCAATCGATTTGTTTTGTTTACCATTGATTTAACACTTAATGAATGTCTTTAATGACACACAATTTGATTGATTTTTGTCTCAAATCCATTTCCTTCAGTCGACTCATCGACGGCCAAATCAGTCAAATGGCCAGTCGTTGAGCACCGGATTCGACTCCAGAGGTCCATAAGCGCTGATTCAGTTCTTATGGCCTCTTCGTATCAGTTGGTGATGTCGTCTATGGCTCACACCATCACTCAGAGGACAGACCGCTTCACTCAGGTATGTGTTCTTCAATTAGATCTTATGATTCGTTTCTCTTCTGACGTCCACTTCATCTAAACATCGGTTTTTGTCGAAGATTTTCATTTGAGTCAATCCTATATTCGTTGACAATTTGTGACATTTTGTGACAAATAGTAATTTTGATGTAATTTTTGATTGAATTTATCTGTGATTAGACTCCAGAAGAATGGGAGGAATCAGATAAAAGAAGGTTTGATTCTGTGATGAAAGAGCATAAAACTGAGGTATAATTACTGTCATTTGAATGCAATACAATGTCTTCAATAGTTGAGACAATTTTACAGTTAGTTCAAAACAAAGCCGACTCTCAACAAAGAGGGGATAAAAGACTTGTGTCTAATAGAGATCAAAGCACTCAAATCAATGGTATTTTCATTACTGATATTCATTTTGTTAGAGATTAACCAAAAGATGGTTTATATCATAGAATGTGATTCATATTATTCGACAAATGTGTTGATAACAAGTGGTGTGAGTCCGACAAAGAGCACAAAATCGGTTCCCATCGCTATTCCGAGGAAACTATGTGTCGAAAGCAGTCGTTCGGCCAATAGTATTGAAGAACTCAATCAGGTATGGGTTGGGAATGGGATGACTAACGATATGTGCAATCATTTTGTAATAAATAATTGTTTGTAAAAATGATTTTAAAGGAAATCGAGAGTCTTGTCCTCAAAGGGATGGCTGGTATTGAAGACAAGAAACTATGTGATAAAATCCCTGAAGGCCACAGAGCACCGGTGTTTGAGTTACTGGCCATCAAAGCCAAACAAATCAACTGTTTGGGTGGAAGTGGAGATGAGAGCGATTTGAGTCAATCAGATTCTCCTATATTTGTCTCCGGTATTCAGAATCGCTATATTCTTGTGTTTCGGTTTTCAGTTCTTTATATCAAATTTGATGTCTTTTTCATTGTTTTTGAATTACATTAAATGTTATGAACTGTTAATCCATTAGAACTCGTTTCGAGCACTGATACAAATGGACTCAACTGTTGTTCGAGTCCTAAAATCAATAAATTCTTGACTCGAGAACCGCCGGACGGATGCGAAAGGATTAAGATTATGAACGAAGACGACAGGTATGTCAGATGTGACCCATTGTCACCCATTGTCACCCAAATGTCAACTCTAATTGATTTCAGAATCAATTCAGTCAACTCTTACCCAAATGTTGTCCGACCGGTGCAGTCGTCCGGCTTTGTATTGCTTCCGAGTCGGAGCTCAGCTTTTCTGCCAATCTTCAAACCAAACGACTTTTCGAGCGATTATATCAACAATCGAATCAATTATCGAAAAATTTGAGATCTCTTTCGACTCCAAATCGAAGATAATATAAACCAAACATTTATTGAATTAACGCTTACTTTAAGATTATTTTGTTTTTATGATTCAATAGTCTTTTAGTGTCTGCTAAAGACACACACTTTGATCCCATCCCTCTTTGAGTCTCATTTGAGAATATTATTTGAAATAATCATTAATGAAATGAAAGCCAAAAGTCATTCAATCGGTTCCTACCAAATGAATGACAATTCTCTGAGTCTTAGCCCTAACCTAATAATCATTCAACGCATACATACACTGTTATAACGGCGCCGGTATTTCATGAAATTGTGGTCAAAACTCAGGAACCGGTTGTCTCTCATATTACTGGTCTATCTATTCAACTGATGATGATTTGAGTTCTTTGAATGCAAGACAAAAAGTGAATTGAATTTCGCAAAAAAGCAAAACAAAAAGTCTTTTACTTTGTTTTGATTTATATTAGACTCGAATTAATGACTATTTTATGACATATTTATACTCGACTTAATCGCACAATCCGTTCACTAGCAGTTCCAGGCCTTATAGCATGACTCAGGGCTTATATGAAGACATCAAACTTTGTCTCTCATTTAACTACCGATTGCTGTCAATACGTAGTGAGCCATTCGTGGGCACCGGTAGTGACAGCGCTTATAAATATTAGAATTTCATATCAAATTCAAACCTATGTAAGACCTAATGCATGAATACATTCCCCATTCAGTTCTCAATCAACTCTTCTCTGTATTCAAACTTTTTGTTTGTTTTGTCTCTTTTTTAATATTATTTGAAAACATTATATTATTTTAAACGTCTATAAGTTTTATGTGATTTTTATTATATATTATATAATTTAAGACAAACTCTTTGTCAACAAATTGTACGACAATTTCAAACAAAAGCAATAAAAATATGATTTTCATCGATATATAAATATTTCATTTATTCAATTTTTGCTACATTTTGTGATCAGTGAAACAATTGAATATATTATTTGTATTTCGAAATAATTATGATTTTCGTAGAAATTATTTTTTCAAAATATGGCAAAATCTCTATAAAAGTTATTTATAGTTTTTGAACAAATTATTGACAATTTTTTGACAATTTTCTTGAAATTATTTCAATTGAAAAATGAGACAAAAATCCGGATTCATATCAGGAAAGAAAGACTTCATTCACTCAAACGAAAAGTATTTAAAATTTCAAATTCAATGCTTTAATAACAAATGGATTAAAATTTGGATTAAATTAATATTATTTAGAGATTAGTAATAATTATAACTAACATAAGGAAAGGAAAAGGTCTTAATGTATGTCCAAATGATGGCTATTTCGAGAGCAAAGACTCACTTAAAATAGTATTCTCTAAATGAAAGGTATATTCAGATTGACTTCCGGTGGACAAGAAGTTTTGGATGCGATCAATGGTTTGGGAACACCTCTCTATAGACCTCGAGTTGTTGTCGACCAACTCTTGGCCACCGCTTCCACATGTAGTGAACGGGATGTTATCAATGGGTGTGCTATACGACTGGGAAGTCGTCCTCTGGACTGTTGGCGACACTCTTGAGGCGTGGCTGACGGCAGACGAGGGCTGACCCGAGTTGACGATCATCTGATGGCAAGTTTGTGTCAATGCTCTCATCAATCAAATCAATACTCAAGACATACCTCTTGTGTCAACATTGTTGTCACCCGAGGATAGAGTGAGTGTTCTTCAGATGTATCGTTGGTCTGATGGCCAACAACGACAAAGCCATCGATTGGTTCTTTATTTGAGCCGTTGTTGACATTGGATGAACTTGTGGTCTGTTTTTTGCTTCTGCCGAAGACGTTTCCAAACATATCGAGCATTACTTAAGACAAAAGTCTTAATGTCTTATCAAATGATTGCAAACAAACACTAAAATAGCCTTCAATTGAATGACATTTCAATTAGAAATCACAACAAAAGTGAAAATTATTACCAATTCATATATTCTGTTACGATTTGAATGAGATTTGAGTTTTATTTTATTGTTGTTATTGTATTAAAACATTTAATACTTTAATGTCAAACATCTCATTCACATCAAATAATCTTGATCACAACCTTGATCATTTGTTCGAATAAATGTTTTTCATTAAATATAATTATTTATTAAAATATTTTGAAATAAATTCAAACAATAATAATTACGTTATATATGAATGGTTTGTATTGTTGAGTGCCTTCTATTGAAGAGAACTGAAAGCCATATTAAAGTCATATTTTGTTTGTTTTTTTGTCATTGAATTCATTTGATTAATAAACGGATGATTTATTGAGTGATAAATGAATGCAATTAATGGTAATTCAGTTGAATCTCACGAGGAATACAGCGTTGACGCCATCACAGACCAACTGCAGACACTTCAGACCAACTCTGTTAGTGTTCTTCACGAGATTTGCGCCAAAAATGGTTTCAAAACCCCTGTCTATAACGAGTTGGAGCGCTTCGGCCCCTGTCATGAACCTATATTCTCCTTCTCATGTCAGGTGCTCTTCGGCACCGAACCCATCGAAGCCAAAGGCTCGGCGAAGACTAAACAGTTGGCCAAAAGGTCTTCGGCTGACGAAGTGTTGAAGATTTTACAGCAAAGACAGTATCCGTTGATTAGCAAAAAAGTGATTACAAAGAGTTTGACCAAAAATGACATTTCATTGATATTTTGATTTGTATTCAACAGAAAACGAAATCCAATTCAAGACAAATTGATTCAAATGTCGACAAACAGAACGAATGCAAAGAATATTTCGATTTAATGCAAACCATTGAATTGTCTTCAGATTTGGAGACACTCTTTGACGCCAAAGACACAGACTTTTGTCTTCGGCTCAATATTATGGCAGAAAAGTTGAAGTGTTTCGTGAAATACATGTCATTGACCGAAGATCAGTCAAAGTCTCATAAATACAAGTGTTTAATACAAATAGAGTTAACTCATGTCATACCGAAACGGCTGCCGGTGTTTGTCTCGTGGGGTACGAGCGATGTCTCACAGGAGGAGGCGATGCAAAACGCCGCCAAAAAGGCTATTATTATCGTTAAAGTTCTTAAACTTTGAACGCATTTAATCCAAATTTAATATATATTTATTTTATTGTTTTATTTGTTATTTTAGTGCAAATATAGGACTTATTTGCCTTTTGTGCGGCTTTTGAACGAAAAACAATGTTTTGAACAATTTTTTGTATTAAATACTTAAGTATTAATCAGTTTTTTATATATTTATCACTAAATCATTGCTTTTGTATTTTAATTAATTTAATTTGAAGACTAATTGACAACTAATGTAATCATTGGTTTCATTAATGATATAACACATTATGTTTTGCTTTAATTTCATTAATTTTGTAATCAAATTGTATTTCATTGAAGACTAGTAGAGATTCAACATTTGTAATGCCCTTAACTCTAGGGTTAGTTTAGAGGAAAGGGTTGAAAACCAAAGTGATATCGAGTTATTAGCTCTAAATGTTCACCAAATTATTGTCCATTAGATCTCGTTTTGAGTTATTCTGTGAATAGAATCTCAATTATAATCATATGAATTATGAGTACAAAGAAAGGATAGAACAAGTGATTGGTTTTCGTCACCCAATGGTAGCAGAAGAAGGAACCGGAACATAGAGTTGAATCTTTAGATCAATTGTTTTAAAAAGATTTTCATTTAAATATAGAGTTTTGAAATGTTTTGAATTTATTTCTAATAAAAAAATCAAATATAAAATGCATTTGAAATGAAATGTTAATAAAATATATTATATAATTAAAAGTATATAAAATATAATGTTTTTAATGAATAAACTATAAATTGGTTCAAACTGTACATCACTTCACATACGGATGATATCGTATTTCAAAATTATTTCAATTATAAATGTATTTATAATTATATTTTTGATTATTAAATAATTAATTATTCAACGATTAAATGAACATATTTTATGACCGATGACAGGACAGGGAGGACAGGACAGGACAGGACAGGACAAGGGATTCTCAATTTTGTTATAAATATTTTAATTATAATTATTTGTTTTATAATAAAATAACTTTTCAATTGATTTCGATGTGATTTTTAAAAATTCCTTTGACTCTCTCTCTCTC
>JAQIXR010000985.1:0-16844 GCA_034700825.1 Quadroppia sp. Gr-Ori-00064
GCTGTAGAGTCAATAGTGCATACATTTGTACGTTATTTGTTTGAAAAAAATCTCATGTTATGATCGATTCCTAATATTAAAAAATCTATATTTTTCTATATAAAGATTTTGTGTCAAAAAACTTATTTTATTATAATATTGTTTTCAAATGACAAACCGATTTCATTGCATTGAATTCTAATGGGATATTAAAAGTTAGATTTGATTAGAAAAAATTATAATGAAAAATGAGTTTTATTTGATGTCATAAAAATTTTTGAATTTTGAGATTTGTTTTCAAAATATATTTATATATTGTTTTCAAATTAAATAACACTTTGTTTGACGTATTCTGTTTATGATAAATGTTGGCATTGAATACATATTGAACTTAAATACTAATCGGAATTATATTACAAATATTTTTTGATATTATTATATAATTGTCATGAATTTGTCTCTCAATACATGTGTTTATATTTAATATTTTCATTTGAAAAATTCATTTGTAGTAAAAAATTATTCATAAAAATAATAAAAAACATTTAAAGTGTAGAAGTTTTTAATGAATTTGTACTAATGTTTGAAATTTTTATGAATCAAATAATAAATTGAAAATTCTTTGACATTTAATAAATATTGTTTAAAATTTTACATAAGGATTGATATGAATATAATCTTTTTATTACACAAATAGATGTTTAAAATATATTTAATTTAATATTTAAAATACAAAATATTTTCGACAAAAGATTTACACATAATTAAAATGTCTGAGAATTTCAGATCTGAATCGTATAGCGATTTGTGAGACATGAGGTATGGGTGGGAGAAAAGGGGTATTGTATTTACATTAGAATAGGTTTATATATAAAGGGAAATAATATTATACTTAAACTTAATTATGTTTTTTGATCACAAAAAACAAATATTAAAGTTTGTATTGAATGCCAAAAACGTCTTTTTCGCCTCATTAGAGGCAAGTCTTCGGCAACGAATTCCTTCTTTACATTTCATATCATCAGTCCATTGAAGATACCATTCATTGGCGCACAAGTAATGAACAATTTTTTCATATCTCTCTCTCATTCTCTCATTGAAAATGTCATACAAAAAAAGTCTATATATTTTTGAGGTCAATATCTTTGCTATTGAGATGACTCGCAAAGGAATGTGTGCTCTCTATACCAGGGCTACCATACTCTTCGCTGTCGTCCTCATTGAGCACAGACAGAAGACTGCATTTGGAGACCCTTCGCTTTGATGACCACTTCCACTGATGACTTCTGACGGCGTTGTCGTACTCGTGGACATCACTTCGGAGGGCATTCATCCACGACTCGAGCGCTTCGTAACCGTGTTTACTGTCATCGCTTTGGCTGTCGTTAACGGCGTTTGTGAAGCACAACACCATTGCCAGGTCTGAGTCACGGTAGGCCTGTATGGTGAACTCGTGGCCACTGGGCTCCCGTTCCACCTTGGACCTCTTCAGGTTGATCATACAATAGGGCCGTTTCGCTGATATGAGGCCCCAATTGGGGTAAACGACTGCGAAATGTTCTAATGATGTCTTATAGACGACGACAACCACTTTCTGGTGGTTGGCGTTCATAACAGTCTTGACATCGGTTTTGTGGTTAGACTTCAATGATGTGAACTTTGAGTCAAACGATACCAAACCCAAAACACCGGACTTTATTACACCCAATTCTGAGGAATGCATACTTAATGGCAATGAAAGTCAATTTCAGTCAATAATTATTAAACAAAAACTTTTTCTTTTAATAATCTCTTCAAAGAAAACGAGAAAAAACTTTTTTATGCAAAAACTTTTGTTACAAAAAAATGTTCACTCATTTGAAAACATATAAACTTTTTTTTATAACTCTATTTCAACACAAAAGTGAATGTTAAATAAGAGTCAAAGTGAAGGAAAGTTTGATTTTCTTAAAGACTTGTTAACAGAATCGCAAATAAGTTATAAATGAATTGAAAAACGCTTTTCACTCACTGTTTATACAGCTATGAAGTGATGGATAAAAGTAAACAATTATATTCTGTACGCAAAACAAGTTGTGTTGAGTATAAGGCATACAAGTGTTGAGCCAACACTACGAGCGTCGGTAGTCTGGGCAACAGCGCTGTGCCGATGGGCAAAGTGCCGGTTCGAGTGGTTCGACGCCTTCAGTCGTTCCACAAATTGTCAACTTTTTAATAAATGTTTAATTTTTTAAATATTTTGAATAATTTAAAGTTTTTTATAGTTTGAAGTCATGTAATGAAGAGTCCATTCATTGAAAGTGTGAATCAATTGTGACTTAAATGTGATTATAATCACTAATAAAAAACTTTTCAAAACAAATGAGTTTTGTTTCAAACAATTGTCTCATTTGTTGTCAAATTGTGGACACATTTGAGTAGAAGTGACACCGAATTGGTTGTCATTATCAATGAAAACCGGATGTCGATTGAGTTGTGACCACTGTTTTGGTCACACAGAAGAGGCCAAAGACATCGGTGAAGACAACTGACTTGAGTCACGCCATCTGTTGTCAGTCATTCACAAAGTCTTTATTTATTATTCATTTGTTTTTGTTTTCATAAAAATTTCATTTTTCAAACACTGTCTGGTCTTTGAGGAACGGGATGTCCATCTCCATAGAGAGTGCGGATGTGGTCCGACTGATAGCCCAATACCTGAAGGAAAGCAATTTGAGTAAAACTCTTCATTCACTTCAAGAGGAGACGAGTATATCACTAAATACCGTCGATTCGGTCGAGTCCTTCGTCCACGACATCCATTCCGGGCACTGGGATGTCGTCCTCAAAGTGGTTCAGTCACTCAAACTGCCCGACAAGAAGTTGATTGACTTATACGAAGAGATTGTCATTGAGTTGATTGAAGCGCGAGAATTAGGCGCCGCTCGAAGTCTTCTTCGACAGACGGATCCAATGGTGAAGATGAAGACAGAGTCGCCGGAAAGGTATATACATTTGGAGACACTTCTGGCCAGGAGTTACTTCGACGCCACCGAAGCCTATCCGGAGGGACAGAACAAAGACAAACGAAGACAACAAATCGCACAGTCGTTGTCGGGAGAGGTATCAGTTGTCCCGCCCTCGAGGCTGTTGGCACTGTTGGGTCAGGCGCTCAAATGGCAACAACATCAGGGGCTTCTGCCTCCCGGCACCTCCATTGACCTGTTCAGGGGGAAGGCGTCCATCAGAGAGCAAGAGGACGAGACATACCCCACACAACTGTCCAAAACCATTAAGTTTGGCACTAAATCACATGTCGAATGCGGACACTTCTCACCCGATGGCCAGTACTTAATAACCGGTTCTGTGGACGGGTTTATAGAGGTCTGGAACTTCACGACCGGAAAGATCCGCAAAGACTTGAGATATCAGGCGATGGAGAACTTCATGCTTATGACAGACGCCGTCCTCTGTATGTGTTTCAGTAGAGACTCAGAGATGTTGGCCACGGGTTCACAGGAAGGGAAGATCAAGGTTTGGAAACTACAGACCGGACAGTGTTTGCGGCGTTTCGAGAGAGCGCACGGAAAGGGAGTCACTTGTGTTCACTTCAGTCGCGACTCTTCCCATGTATTGTCCGCCAGCTTTGACGCCACGATACGCATCCATGGCCTCAAAAGTGGTAAACTGTTGAAGGAGTTCAGAGGACACACCTCTTTCGTCAATGAAGTGGTCTATAGTTATGACGGACACCACATCATCAGCGCCAGTAGTGACGGCTCTATCAAAGTATACCTTCATTTCCACATTGAGTGAACGATTCATTGATTTTGATGTCTTCTCAACAGATATGGAGTCTTAAGACAACCGAATGTTTGCATACATTCAAGTCTACGGCAATAGTGGGCACCGGGACTGTTGACCTGACTGTCAATTCCATACAACTGTTGCCCAAAACTCCCGAAAACTTTCTCGTCTGTAGTCGTAGTAATACATTGAGTGTTATGAATATGTCGGGACAGGTATGTAATGCCTTACCATCGAGTGCTCACTCATTCACACCATTTGTCTCTCATTTGAACAGATAGTCAAGAGTTACACAAATGGAAAGTTAGATTCGGGAGACTTTGTCTGCTGTACAGTGAGTCCACGCGGGGAATGGGTGTACGCCGTGGCCGAAGACTACAGTCTCTACTGTTTTAACTCCAATACGACTAAACTGGAGAAAGTACTGCCCGTCCACGAGAAGGACGTGATCGGTATTACACACCATCCGCACCAGAATCTGATTGCGACCTACAGTGAGGACGGACTCATGAAGATATGGAAGCCTTGAATGAAGTTTATTTCAATTGATTTCATTCATTCATTGATAATAAAAAACAATTAAAACATTTAATAAAATTTTAATAAAATGACAAAAAAAACGTAAAAAACAAAACTGTTATGAAGTGTTAGACATGAAAATAGTTGTGAAGTTTTGAGTATTTATAGGAATTCTTAGTAAAATAATCGCAAATATTCTTCCAATAACTGCCCCTATCGTATGGGTTGACGAACTGGCCATCAGTTCCGATGAGGTGTCGATATCGACAACATTTGATCTCTTCATTTTGGGTCAAATTGATCGCAGCTCTTCTTATGTTACATAAAGTGATTGTTAGACCAATTAATGAGAACTGAAGACAATATAAGAGATTAAACCAATGGTAAGGCGTTAGGAATGTGTTGTCTTCGGCCACAACCCATACGAGAAGAGCACCCAACGGTCCCACCAATAACATCGATAGGGCCAATGAGAAGAAGGACAGTCTGTTATTGATGCCGATACAGGTGGACAGGTATATACAGTGGTGGTCAAAACCGGCGACACATCTGTTGCAGAGACGACAATGAGTTGATCTCATTGTCTGAACACATCTACAGGTGTGACACAAACGCAAGTCTTTGTGTGGATCGTCGGGTCGTCTGTGAGTGGTTTGTGTCTCCTTTCCTAACCATAGTTTGCTTTCCATCACTTTATTGTATTTCTTCGTATTCATTGGTATATATCCCGGGTCTGAAGTGCAGGTCTTATACCATGAGATCCAAATGCAGGCATTGGTGGCGATGAGGCAGACGTGAAGAACGACATAAGACATACTTTTGGGCAAATAAGTGATGACATATTGAGGGTAAGCCCAGAATATCGCACTGAAGACCGTTAATAAGACTATAATTCTGGCCAAAAGGGACAGAATGTCTATCAGTATCTCTCGAATGGGTTTCTTCTTGTCTTTCAATACCATTATCTCTAAATCTGTTTCAGTGATGCCTTCAGTCATTGGCGCCAATAGTTTCATAAGATATTCACTTCCAGTTTGGGCTGCGATGTCTATCGCACGCAAACCACTCCCTGTCCTCTCATTTGGATCTATTCCCAGATTCAAAAGCAAGTGAACCGTCTCCTCACTGTTGCTGACAATGGCGTAATGAAGACAATTGAAGCCATTGTCGTCCACTTGTGTCATATCCACGCCATTAGTGATCAGTTCTAATATTCTTTCCGAAGACTTAATTCTCGGATCGAAGCCAAACATCGAGTGCCACAACATTGGAACAGATCCAGAAGTGGTCATCCATTTATGATCTCTTAAAACTCTTGTTTCTGGTTCTGAATTATATCTCAAATCAATGGTTCGATTGAAAGACATTTCATAAAAGTTGTCAATAATTCTTAATGTGATTCACATTGAGTTTGGTTTGGGTTTTGTTTGAGTTATGATTTGAATTGTTTTCCACTCAATATCTCGAGCTTACAATGAATCCAATTCTTTGTATTATTCTTACAATAGTTTCAAATAGTTTTAAACACAAAGTATTGTTGAGTTAATTCAAACGACATTTAAGTCTACAGAACATCAGTCCATAAAAACCGAAGACAAATCAGAAGAATGAACACCACTGAAAGCAACGAACAAATGGAGGTTAAGGTCTGTTTGGTGGAGCACAAGAAAGTGCAGGTCTTTGTGACTGAGATCACAAATGACGAAACCGTTGAGGCATTGAAGGCCCGGCTCACGGAACACGTCGGTCCCGTTGAGAAGCAAACCCTCATTTACGGAGGTGTTGAGCTCGAAGACAGACAACTGCTGTCCAAATACAACATCCTTTCATCAGATGTTCCAATTGTTCTTCGTATGGCTTCTCCCACCCCTCCCATTCCCATCTCGCTCGACAACACCGCACATATCGTGCATCACGAGCACCGCCATCGGCACGAGCACTTTGAGATGAGGAACGGGATGTGGCAAAGAGTGGAAATGCCTCAATGGCTATAGAAAGTCAAAGATTGAAATACTTATGCTTTTATTCATATTTTTCATATTTTTTTCACATATTTTCATATATGAATAAAAAGTATTTTCAATTCAATTCTGTATTAAATTCTCATTGAAATAAAAATTTTAGAAAAACTTTAAAATATTATTACTATTACCAAACCTACCGGTGCTCTCGAACATAAAAACCGAACCAAACATAAATGAAATGCTTATAAATAGATTGCAATTAAATAAAATTTTATTGTTAGTCATTGCTATCTATTTATACCATTTTTTTCATATAAATAAAAAATATTTTCATCAATAAATGACTTAAACTTTTATTAATAGGAACGGTATGTTTGGCGCTATTTAGCAATCACTTAAAATAAAAACTTATTTACGAGTAATACAAGAGTTTTAGTTCATATCTAATATACAAAAATTTGAGATAAGAATAATCGCAATCAGTTTTCTTTAGTTCATTGAATCACTTTATCTTATCATTGCTTTTAATGTAGAGTTGAAAACACAATACGTTTTGTCTTTCACTGTTGTTTTGTTTAATAGATTTCATATTTTTATTCATTCATTTGATAGATGTTTTCAAATGTAATTTAAATCAAAAATACATTCAAAATGTAATACAATATAATTGAAGTGAAATTCAATACAATTTCAGACGTTTAATATTTCTGTTAATAAAATGAAACTTATTTTTGACTAACATTTGAAAGCGTTTTGTTTATTATATTAAAATTTTTCATTAAAAAAGTTGTGTCAATACGGATGTCATAGCCATTGGTTCGGTTGTCACCACATCTACCAGTGATTGACAAATATCGTGATGTCCTCTAAAATGATTAGTTTATTATTGATTATATCATACGCTGCACTTGAATGGCACGACCGGGGACTGGCATCTGTGGCCGCCTCTCAATGCAATAAACCTAATGAGGAATACTCGACAAAAGTATGTCTTCAGATGTGCTCCAATTGATGGATCATTTTATATATCATTTTCATAATGTATTTCAATATTGTTTTGATATATAAATATATTTTTCATTTTTATTCAACTGTTTTTCCCTTCATTAATATAATGCACTGAAAGGCCCTGGGATTCAGTTGGTCCACATGTGGTTCGAGCAGTGAATCAATACAAGTGCAGAGCCTATCACTACTTCCCGACCCACTTATGATACCGGGAAATGTCTATTTGGAGACCAATTTCACTATAAACACAACAGAATCACATCCTTTGCCGGTATGTTATGTGCACTAATCACCAGTTTTTGTCAATTCTTTAAATTCATGCTTTTGGTTGAATTCTTGTGAAGAATATTCTGTAAAATGCTTCCCATATGTTGTTATAGAGTAGAAAATAAATTATTTTAGTATTCAATTAAGTTTTATTTCTCTCTTAAAGCCAATAAAATAGTCTTTTTTCAATGAATCTCAATATTGAAAACAAAATGAAAAAAAAGTTTGTATTCCTTTGAAATCAATTTAATACAAATGAGAAACACTTTTTCGACTGTTTTTATAGACCAAAAAAATAACTTAAATTGAAATCCAGTTCAAACAACACAAGAAGAAAGTGATAAAAATAAATATCATTTAAGTTGACTTAAACTCTAATGACTTCACACACACTTTAATGCCATTCAAGCGATTATTTTGACTTCAAAAACATATTAAATGAAATGATATTTTTGTTGTGAAACCAAACCAAAACTAGCTGTCCATCAACGCCAAGAAGAAGGTGCTGTGGGTGTGGGTGCCCATACCCTGTGAGAAGAGCATCGGTTCCTGCAGTTATGCCGATATCTGTCAATTGGTGGCAAAATTTCAATGTCCGAAAGCATTCAAAAAGTATGGCATTCCCTGTCAGTGTCCACTACCTAAAGGTAAATCTCTTTCGCCATTTGTTTGTTTGCGATGATATTCCGACCCTTTTTTATCACACATTCCGACCCTTTTTATCACACATTCCGACCCTTTGTTTCGCATCAAAACCTTCTGAAACATTATATGTGCGAAAAAATTCTATATTTATTTATATCCGAGTCATTCATAAAAATTATTCTTTCACTTTCCGTTCGGTTGAGCGCACAGTCATATAGTAATTGTGCGCTCTTTTGGAGTGAGAAATAATAATAATAATATACAACACCTTTAGATTTATAAGCATTTCTCTTCTCAAACATATCTTTCATATTTGAAACGCTTTTTTTATGATCAATGAAAGCATTTTTCGTTTGACAATCAATTCTTCAATACTTTGTCATACATTTTGGGCACTAATATTGATAGATATGAATCATATGATTAGGCAATGGATCACAAGGCTATTGGAAAGGGAAAGTGAACAACGCTTTAGGCAAATAAATCATTAGGAAATGCCTAAACCTATTGAGAGACACTTTTGTGTATGAATAAGAAATGATGATCTCTTCAGTGCCTCTATTATATGTGGGGAACAGTATATCATAAAAACTGTTGATATTTTTTGCTTTTCATACAATTCTTTATTTAAAAACTTTTTCCTTTTGAATGAAATCTAAATCATTTGAATTAATTGCTATTTATTTATGTTTTTTTTTGCCATCAATGCAAAGGTGTATACAATTTGCCGACAAGTCTTGTATTAGATATCGACAAATCTATACTCCCCTCTTGGCTCGAGTCTGGAGAATATAAAGCGAGAGCACAGTTATCCGATAACAAGTCTAATGAAGTTTTATGTATTGACTTATCACTGACTGTCGGAACGAAATTAAAATCAATTGATTTTATCGATGACTTCAATGGTAATAATGTTTAACTCAATTGTAATTACCATTGAATTGAACTCAACATCAAATGAAACATAATTTTAGTTAATTTCAATAAAATCAAAATTAATTTGTAATAAAATGTCATAAAATTATGTTTTTATAAACAAATAAATTCTTTTTTTAATTTATATTTTGAATAAAGAATTTTAATATAAATTTATTTATAATTAATTCTAATATATTATATTTAATACAAAATTTTTGTGAAAATTTAAGAAAATGTTCACTTTTTGATCCATTTTTCAATTGTTTGATTTGTGAAATAATTTGTCAAAAATTTTTATAATTTATTTTATATATCAATGACTTATTTCACACATTATTTATAACGCTTTGAAAACATTTTTATTATTCCTTTCTATCACTAACTCTTAAAAGTCATTAATAACCATTCAGTGCTGTATCGCACTGTGCATTATGCCTGTGCAATATGCCTGTGCGCTCGCCAGCCCTGGAATAAGGGGCACAACTATACAGTATATACAAGTTATATATTCAAGGTATATATAAGTAGTGGAAAATTCTTGCTTATGATAGCAAATCAATAAAAGCTAACATCAAAAGCGCCTCAAAATATATATACTATTTATGTGTTGTTTAGAAAATTGCAATTTTTTTCAATAGGAGTTTGCGCTGACTGTCAACAGTTTGTTTATACCCAATGTCTATGTATTGCGAGCACTGGTAGCCCTTCTCTTCTCATTTGATGTCATAAAATTTATTATTTATGATTTTCGTTAATAGAGATCAATATATAAACAGTGAAATTGTATTTATTTTATTTCGCATTCGTTTAACAAACAATTCATTCATTAAATCGCTTTACGTCTAATAGCGTACGAATTGGCCGTCGAATGCATTTGTTTATAAAGAATATTCTGCTGTGAATGGAGTGAGGATAAGCACTGAGATGTAGATGGAAAGTAGTGTATGTGGGAAAGGCAGCGTCAAGTGCAGAAGCACTGATAGTGCTCTACACAGCCATAGAGCGAAAAGAGTCGAAGAATCCGATAATAAGATGGCTTACATTTGACTTCATTGGCGACTCATTTCGCGTGCCGTTTATATGTCGACAATTGTGTGACAATAGATAAAAGGAAGGCCCAAACACACGACTGGCCATCAATAGTGACAACCAATGATCGCTTAATCAATTGGCAATAGTGTGTAATAATCAAGAATTACTGTCAAAAAGTGTGTGAAATACCATATCATGAGTGAGTCGTTGTATACAATTTGGATGTTTATGTGGTGTTTGCGTTCATCTCATGTGATCCCAGAGTCAGAGACTCTCTCATTCATTCAGCCCCTAATAGTCGGTCGTGAGTGAGACAGACACTCGAACAAAACGATAGACAACTTCACGAATCAATTTATATTGATTTAAACTGAGAGCCAAAACCCAAATATTACTGTTTTAAGTGATTTTCTGTTTTGTGTTTATATAATATATATCTCTTTTTTGCACTCTTTTTATTCAATTAGATTTGGCAAAGAAATTAAGAAAAATGGGTTTCAAACCGATTCTCAGCCAATATATAATGATTGCCAACCATTAAATCTGTTCATCGAATATAAGTCTCTTTTATTGAATATAATTTTCATGTCTTTTATATGTAATAAATATATTTATTTATTTATTCATCGATTATTCAAATACACGTTAATGTGAATATCGGTTTCAGATATCACTTTCAAAAAATATATACCATTTCTCTAATATTATTGCACAGAATATTCTGTATATAAATCAAATTAAAAGTTCATAGTCTTTAGAAAAAGTCTTAATTAGAAATTTTTTCTTATTCTTTCTCTGTATTCAATAGTGTTTTTTTTCTGTGTGAAAACTAAAAATATTTTCTTAAAGCCTTTAATTGAAACAAAAAACTTATATATTATTTGATTTCAGAGTCTATTATTAAAAACCACTGCTTTTTGCTATTGATTGTAAGCTTTATTTCATTTTGCTCTCCTTTGAAGTGAAAATTGTATTGATTTTTGTGAGTCGTTTTACATCATTATATTCGACATTAAAGCCAACTAAATGTGAGCCAAAGAGACACTGAATTTATAGTATTATAAGTATAAGACATAAAAAGTTAATACATTTTCAGATATATATTACGAAAACATATAAAAAACATTACATTTATTATACACAAAATGTTAGACAAAATGCTATTATTATCTCTCAAAGAGAATAAGTATTTAATATTATTATAATCTGTTGGAAATGGAGTCATTCAACGACACGATGTGGAGGGAGAACATGAGGGATACGGTGGCCATACATAATCGTAGGCCAGTTGAGGGCATATACCCTGACTATTATTCCGATTACGACCCAATGGTCGGCATTCGTATAGCCATATCATTGGGTCTTTTGATAACATTGTTCACGATTTTTATATTATATAAGACTCAGTGCAACGAAAGAAGAAACAAGAATTTGCTCCAGGGTTGGGCTAGGAATCACGGCATGGAGAGTGTAAGGACCAGAACATTTTCAATGGTGGAAAAGTGAAATTATATTTGTTTTATTAGTATTTTTTTTGTTATATAAATAGTTTTCAAATGAATTGTCTTTTGTTATAATAATTGGTTTTTGAGAAACTAATTGAATAGTCATTGAATTGTTGTCCAAATATTAATATAAATGTTTATAAACTCTATATATATATATTGAATGTCTTTTTTAGTGATCGATATATTCCATTCAAATGTATTTATATTTTTTTGTCATATATTTGTTAAATATTTAAATATTGTAATTAATATTGGTTTTTGTGTATGAATTGAATACAAATGTTTTGAAAGTCTTATTTAAATTAATGTTATATAAAAGTAAACATTTTGTTAAATGAATTGTTTCCTCAAAGTAATGAAAATGTTTTTTATCATTAAATTCAATGAATGTATTTATCGTTAATTTTTATTCAAATAAAATTGAATTCTTTTAATAAAGTCAAAAAGTTTTGTCTTATTTTTTGAGAATATATTCATTTCTAAATAATTGTAAAAATTAATTTCAATTCTTTTATGCTTTACATTAAGAGAGGAAATACAGCTCTACTGACGAGTGAGATATGCATTGAAATAACATTAGAGACAACAGTAAAGCACAAAACGATTTCATTTTTTGAATCCATTTCTCAATAAATTGATTTTATACAAAAATTTGCGCAAAATTAAAAAAAATTATAATAAATAATGATTTTGTATTATAAAATGAAATAATTTTTATGAATAGAATTGCTTTTTATTTAAATTCAATTTTTAAATCTATTTATCAAACATTGAAAGAGAATATAATTTTCAAAATATCTTTTATTTTTAAATACAATAATAATTTTCAATTGAATTACATTTTTTTGCAAATATTTTTCAATTAATACAAAACTTAATCTAAAATGAAATCAATTTTATTCACAATATTATAAAAAACATTTTAATATAATTTTTTTAGATAATCAAAAACTGTTTTGTATTTGAGTTTTAGACGAAAATGTCTTATATTTTCTTTCGTATCAAATGTTGGTCTTAAGAAAAGTCTTTATAATCAGTTGAAAAGTTGTCGTCCAATTAATCCGTTCGAACAGTTAGCGAAAGATCGAGACATAAGATCTCATTGTCTTTATTGTCATTAATTTTGATATCAATCTTATAATCTCCTGACTCTAACCACGACGGTATGGAACCGGAGTCGAGTGTCATCACTGGACTCAATGGCAGGTTGTAATTACCCCGTTGTAGTGGACAGTCACAGGGGATGTCGTGCGTCTTGAAGGCCGTCGGACATGGATTAGGTATAGGCAACAGAGCGCACAAGTCTTTGTAGTCACAACTGCCGACGTTGTCTATGCAGGGGATAGTTATCCAAAAGAATGTCACCTTTTTCTTGATTGTCAGTGAGAGCTGTCGAGTGGGTTCGATGAGGAACGGGTGGGGAACGGGTGGCGAAATGAGTGATAAATAATAGTTAATTAATAGCCAATACTTTTATTGTAAATTATAGCTTAAGTTAGAGTTTATTTGGAGAGAAAAAAACGAACTGAGCTTTCATTAAATTATCGGTAATTTATTGAGTAATTTGTGGGTAATTTTGTGAAAAATCTTCATTCAGTTTATGTATTAAACATTAAAAGAGTGAAAACGAAAAAAAAATTACTTTCAAATAAAACTAAATATCAATCGTATATTCAGTGAACAAATGAACGAAAAAGTCTTAAGACATAAAAGAGTGGATTATTTTTTTGAATACTCGACGAACCGTAAAAGCAAATGAAATAATGGATTCACTGTTTTTTAAGGGACAAAATAAAAGTTAATTACACTGTCAGAGGAAAGTTCATTACATGGCTTGAGAGCACACACACATTCACATTGAATTTAGGTTCAGGGTGACAGAGTAATTGCCTATTTTCATTGCCCCTTATTTTTCAGTCAATAGGAATCGCATTGAAAATTGCATATAAATTAAAACCGAATTCACTTTGAATTTCATGTTATTTCGAGTTTTGATTTTATTTATAGTTTATCCTAACTTTTAGTAGTTTTTTCTCTCTCTTATAATACAAAACATTTGAATGCATTTTCGACCGAAAAGAGAGTTTTAGTTTAATTTAGAAATTAATTTAAATACGAGAATAAGTCGAGTGAGAAATGAGAGAGAATTGAATTGAATTTTTCTTAAGTTTTTCTAATCATTGATTCCTTTGTATTAAACAAATTGAAGTCAAATGAAAAATAAATATTTGTTTTAAGACATGAATTCTTTTGAAACTTTTGTTTTGATAATGAATTTCGTGATAAATATATTGTTAATTCAAGCGGACATTAATGTCTGATAAAACCCCTTTCTAACCACCTGTGCTGTCATGTAATGATTGTCTGAATCGAAGAATAATCTTTTGATCTTAATGTTTATAGACGTGAAAAATGTTTAAAAAACACTGTTATTTGAGATAAAGAAAAGTTCAAACAATTTCAACACATTTTATGACATGTTATCAAATTATTTAAACTTTTCTTTTGTTAAAAAATATCTCAAATTTTGATCAAATCCTTAATAAAAATGACTTTTTGATCATAAATATCAATTCGATGCATATGTACCGGAAGGGGTGAGCTCTCGGATAGCGATGACACTGCCTGTAATGCCACGGATACGTTGCCGGGTATTAGTACGGGATCGGGAGATATTTGCAACGACTGGACATGGATCACATCACCGGATGGTGATAACGAGCCACAGTCAGACCAAGAGAATGAGTCGACATTTACGTTGAGTTTACGCTTGAAATATAATATCAATTATTTATTAATTTCAAAATTGAAAGAAAAATGAAAAAAAGACATTAATTTCGTTGTCATTGCATTAATAACCCTATAATTAATGGACAACAAATTGATGACAATTTCAGAGACACTTTTTGTGTGGAAGTGATTCATAATTGTGTTCGAAGTGAAGAACAAAAAATATATGAAAAATAAGATAATATAAATGCAATGAATAATAAATGGCATCGAAATTAATGAGCAAATGATATGAGAGCTATGTTTTTGTGTATGTATTCTCTGCTATCAATTCATGTAATCATTTTTTACATAATATATCACATAATAAATTGAATGTCAAATTGAATACTCAGACATAGATAGCGGTGTGTGTGGTGTATACTAACCGCCGTGGCCTCCACTGCCAGACTGGCCACCAATACAATCAATAATGAAATCAAATTGAATCGCATCACGAAATAAGTGTATATGAAATATATATAAAAAATATAATACTTTTTTCTCAACACATTTATCTCTAACAACGAAAGAGAGAGAAAAAACTTCACTCAACTGTCAAAAGATTTTTTTTAGTTTATTATTCGATGTTTTATTTAGTTTTTTCTTTCGTAAAATCAAATATTTTATAAATATATTTTTTCCCCTATTTTATCAAAAATACACTTCAAGTGAAAAACAAATGAAAACATTTTTTTTATATATCGCAAGAATTTTATGTAATCTTTTGTTTTGTTCATTCAATATACAGTATGTGATGATTGCCAGCCGTTTGGCTCGAGTTTAAAGTTTTAATCATATTGTGTCTGATATTGTGAGCTAACCATGGTGAGATTGTAAAGTCAACAAGCACTTTTATTGCTCAATCCTCAAACAATAACCTTGTTTATCATCAGATTTACAATGGATTGAAAAACTTTTAATTAATTTTTAAAATGTTTTTTGAATGGATTTAAGGAAAGAGTGATAACAGGAGTCGAAGAATAAAATGAATGATTAGATCGTTTTGAGTCAAGAATTTCTTTTGTAAAAATAGTTATAAACTTTAATTCAAATATTATTTACTTTTTTCACCCAATGTTTGCATTGATATTTAGTTCAAAGAATAAAGGCTTATAAAGAAGATAGACGCCAACAGTGGCCGAGAGGTTAGGGATTATACACAAATAGAGTTGTGTTTAAAGAAAAGGGTGTTTAAGTGTTCAATCACTTATTCTTCAAAAAAATTATAAATATATACTATAAATACAAATAAAAACTAAAATTTGAATTATATTTATAATATATCGTATTGTTTGAATAGTTGTAAATTTTGATTAAATTTTGATTAAATTGACATTCAATTAAAGACTAAAAGTATTGCAATTTATATATAAATCTGATTATTATATCCAATGTATGAATAGTATTATTTTATAAGATATTCCAAAACTACTATTTGTTTGTATTATAAACCGTTTGTTTTGTAAATAAATTTCAAATAAAAAAGACATTCCTATATTGAGCCATAACCTCGAGCTGACAGTGCCATCAGCACATGACAACTGGAGGTCTGGTCAGTCTGTATTGAATTTTGTGTTTCATATCAATCAAAATGTATTTTTCATGTCATTAATGATTGAAAAATTATTGGTTTTATAAGAGTATAAAAGGCGTTAAAAGGGGGCCGAATGGACGGGCTATCAAACGTCAGTCATTGAAACTCGTGTGAAACCAAACGAATGACATGTCTTTGAAGAGATATCACAAAAGAGAAAAAAAATACAACTATTTGTTTGCAGATTATATGGAGTTTAATATAAGTTATATATATTTTATAAGCAAATAGTTTTGCTAACATTTCTTGAGGTCATTCCAATCGATACAAACAAAGAATATTCTGAGAATATATATGAAAATCATTTGCAGTTTTTCTTTCACTAATTCAATAGTGTTTTTTTCATCTTATGAATCGCTTTATAATGTTAACGATATCTCTATCAAAGCAATTAATTGTGTGTAAAACTAAGTGTAATATCTTATATAAAGCGAAAAAACAAAGTAAAAGAGCAATGGTTTTGTTGGCAGTGATTATAGCAATTGTGAACAAATATATTATTGTATGAAATATTCTGTGAAATAATGGCTAAAATAGAGTAATATATCGTATTATTCACTGAAAAAATCATTGAGTTATTGAATGGAAGCGTGATTTGAAGCTATAAAATAAGGTTATATTTTATGTTCGCAGAAATACAATATAATACACAATATTTATTATTACTTAAACTAAACTTTTACTTAATCTCTGTTTCGCATGAAATATTGAAAGCTAGGAATAGTTAACTGTTGTGTATATACGAAAACTCTTCTCTGTATATAAACAGTCAATTTTGATGAATAATGAAATTGTCTTTCAATTAGTTCTTTCATCTCTCTCTCTCTCTCTCTCTCTCTCTCTCTCTCTCTC